>VZQC01015484.1:1355363-1380175 GCA_009823505.1 Rhizomys pruinosus
CACAATATCTTCTAGTTTCATCCGTTTACCTGAAAAGTTCATAATGTCTTCTTTCTTTACCGCTACTGCATAGAACTCCACTGTGTAGATGTACCACATTTTCTCTATCCACTCATCAGTTGAGGGGCATTTGGGTTGGTTCCAGCTTTTTGCTATTGTGAACAGAGCTGCAATAAACATAGCTGTGCATGTATCTCTGTGGTAAGAAGAGTCTTGTGAGTATCTACCCAGGAATGGTATGACTGGGTCAGGTGGTAGGCTCATTTTGAGTCTTCCAAGGGTTCTCCACACTGCTTTCCATAGTGGCTGTACAAGTTTACATTCCCACCAGCAATGGATGAGTGTTCCCCTTTCCTCACAACCTCTCCAGCACTTGGTACCATTTGTTTTCTTGATCCTAGCCAGTCTTATCAGAGCAAGATGATATATTAAAGTGGTTTTAATTTGCATTTCCTTAATTATTAGCGATGTTGAACACTTTTTAAGATGTTTCTCAGCTATCTCTAATTCCTCAGTTGTGAAGTCTCTGTTCAGCTCTTTGCTCCATCTTTGGATGATTCATTTGTTTTCTTTCTTCTTTGTTTTTTGAGTAGTTTATATACTCTGGAAATAATGCTTTGTCAGATGTATCTGCGGTGAAGGTTTCCTCCCACTCTGTGGGTTTTCTCTTCACTTCCTTGATTGTTTCTTTTGATGTACAGAAGTTTTGGGTTTATGAAGTCCCATTTGTCAATTGTCGACCTTAATTCTTACGCAGCTGCTGTCTGATTTAGGAAGTCTTTTCCTACACCTATATATTGTAGCCTACTGCCAACTTTTTCTTCTATTGCCTTCAGAGTTTGGAGTTTCACATTGAGGTCTTTGATCCATCTGGAGTTGACTTTTGTACAGGGCAAGAGGTAGGGGTTTAATTTCATTCTTCTACAAGTGGTGATCCAGTTTTGCCAACACCACTTGCTGAAGATGCTGTCTTTCCTCCATTGTGTCTTCTTGGCCCCCTTGTCAAATATGAGGTGGCTGAAAATGTATATGCTCAAGTTTGGATCTTTAGTTTTGTTCCATTGGTCAACAGGTCTGTTTTTATGCCAGTACCAAGCTGTTTTTATGACTATAGCCCTGTAGTATAGTTTGAAGTCTGGTATAGAGATCCCCCCCTGTATTGTTCTTTTCACTCAGGGTTGCTTTGGCTGTTCAGGGTCTTTTGTTTTTCCAAATGAAATTAACGACTTTTTTTCCAAGCCTGTGAAGATACTCAGGGATTTTGATTGGGATTGCATTAAATCTGTACAAGTGTTTGGGTAGAACAGAGATTTTTACTATATTAATTTTTCCAATCCATGAGCATGGGAAGTTTTTCCATCTTCTGATGTCTTCTTCAATTTCCTTCTTCGGGGGTTTAATTTTATTTTTTTTTAAGAATGGCAATAGAAAAAAGCGGACAAGCCACCAACTCACATAAACAAGATGAAAGGCCAACACAGACTACAGAGCTGGAGTTGACAAGGACAAATGCTTCCAAATCAGAGGACATTTAAAGCCACCAGAGACTATTTTATAAAATTTTAAACAATTAAATTTTGAAGCCCTAGATGAAATGGGCATTTTTTTTTGCAGAGAGTATAACTTATTAGATTTGACCCCAGTGGACACAGGAGTTCTGAAAAGATTTGACAAGTGTAGCTTTAACAAACAAAATTGTTAAATAACTCACTCCAAAAGCAGCATGTCTCATTTGTCCTACCCCAGAGGTGAATACTCAGACAAGCTCAAGGCAACGCAAAAATGTTCTTTCTTACTGGCCAAATAAGGGGCCAAGCTATTAACTGCCAGAGATATCTGACACAGAGGGCCCTGCAACAAAGGACCAAACTTAACTACTCAACACGGAGGCAGCCCCAGCAGCACCCACTGCTTTGACAACTGGCAAATCACAAGGAAAATTTTCCTTGACTTGTCTCTCCCATATGGACTGCAGAAGTTGCTACATACACAGAAGTGAAAGGCAAATTTCTCCTTAAAGAAATATCAGGAGAACACATGGATACTATTTTGTAATAGCTCATGAGTTTGTGACTCAAGTTTCTATCATCAACATCTGTCAACATCAGAGGGAGCAACCAGATCTTTGTGTGTTGATATGATAATAAATATCAATGCTGAATTACTTTAACAAAATATTTCTTAAGTTATGTATATGTGTGCATAGGCAAGTAGGTGCAGGTGACCTCAGAGACCTGAAGAGTGTGTCTGGTCCCCTAGAGTTGGAGTTTTGAGCTGCCTGATGCAGGTGCTGGGTTCTCAACTCCAGTCTTGTGGATTTCTGCAAGAACAGGAAGTGCTCTTGCACTGAGACACCTCTCCAGCTTCTTTGGTCAAGTTTTTATACATAAATTATTGGGAAAAAATAAAACTCAAACTCTGATAAGTGCTTCAATTCCCATCACAGGAGATATTCCATGGTTTCTTTATAAATAAAAACAAAGGGGGGAGGAGTAGACTGGAGAGGAACTTATGTGGAGTTGACTTGATCCTCCCACAGGGCAAAGAAAATCAGATATCTGCTGACCTCTCCGGGTCGCTGTTAATGTTTGATTCTCTGTGATAAGGTAGCTGTATTTTTCTTTTAAAAACCCTCCCCTTTCTGAGATCAGTAAGGACATATTTGTAGATCAAACAATACAATGTTTGAGATTTGCTTCAAATAATGAAAAGGAGAAACAGGTAAAACAAGATGGGCCAGGAAGCGAACAACTCTGAAGCTCCCTGATAGACATGGGAGACATAGAGACATTGGAGTTCATTACAGTGAGATATCTATATCTATCTATCTATCTATCTATCTATCTATCTATCTATCTATCTATATATATTTGAAGCTTTTAATAACATAAAAATTGATAAAAATTGATGTAGCTAAAATAAGAACAAAGCCCCGCAGGTTGATTGTTAGCTAAATTGGAAGGAAGTGCCCCGCAGCCTCTGCTCTGGCCTGCTGCAGGCACTCCAACTTCCCTCACAAAGGCAGTGCGCTAACAAGATGGTGCATTTTCCTCCTTGGCTTCGTTCTGCATTTCCAGACATTCATTCAGCTCGGAGTCATAGAGCTGCTTATATTGTAAAAATGTTGCTTAGCAACATGTTAATGGGTAGAAAACATTCTTTAAAACATTAGGGGTTTTGTCTTTTGAAATGTACCAGCTTGGCACAGGATACTTCCCACAGCTCAGTTTAACAGGAGGAAGAATATCAACTCTCAGAATGTAATTTCTTTTCTTCTGTCTTCCTAGCTGGGTCTGAATTTAATAAGAAAAAGAAATGGAGCATGGTGGTGACCTGAGCCACCCACAGCTCTATTGGTCTTTTTGTGGTTTGGATGGATGGAGAACACTAGTTCTCTGTCAGCACCAAGGACCTAGGATGGGTTGGGATAAAAGGCGGAGAGAGCAGGAGGCGGTCCTGAAGAGAGGCTCTGATTTCATTAGCTCCTTGGTATCGCTGTCCCAAAGCCCAATTCAAAGATCTGGAAGTCAGAACTACCAACTCACTCATTAAGCCTTGGGTTCTTTTCCTGGAAATGAAGATCTTTGAACACATATTCTAGAAAGACAAGCACGCTAACACATGCGTGTGTGCGTGTGTGTGTGTGTGTGTACACACGTGCACACACAATTGTGTGTCTGGATGCATATACACACCGGTGCGAGTGTGGAGGCCAGAGATCAACCTTGAGGGTAATTCCTCAGGAGCTATACACTTTGTTTTGTGAGGCAGGCTCTCTGGCTACGCTGAAACTCACTGACTAGTCTAGGTTTCCTGGCCAGGAGCCCCCCGGGATCCCCCATCTCTGTCTCATCAGGCCTGGCTTACACGTGTGAGTCATGAGTCCCAGCTTTATTTATTATTTTATTTTTTATATTTTTTAAGGGATTTACAGTATAAGAGCATATTTGTTTTCAGATCACATTAACGTTGCTCAGTTTGCCATACAATTAGGTAATTGGTGCTAGCATCCACAGATGAGGGATACCATTCATTGTTTGTTTTTCTGGGACTCTGTTACTTCACTTAGCATGATGTCCTCTAGCTCCATCCATTTACCTGCAAAGTTCATAATGTCATCTTTTTTTACCACTACATAGAACTCCATTGTGTAGATGTACCACATTTTCTCTATCCACTCGTCAGTTGAGGCGTACTTGGGTTGGTTCCAGCTCTTTGCTTTTGTGAAGAGAGCTGCAATACACATGGCTGTGCATGTATCTCTGCGGTAGGATGAGTCTTGTGGGTATATAACCAGGAGTGGTATGACTGGGTCAGGTGGCAAGCTCATTTTGAGTTTTCCAAGGGTTCTCCACACTGCTTTCCATAGTGGCTGTACGAGTTTACATTCCCACCAGCAGTGGATGGGTGTTCCCCTTTCCCCACAACCTTTCCAGCACTTGGTATCACTTGTTTTCTTGATCCTACCCAGTCTTATTGAACTGAGATGATATCTTAAAGTGGTTTTAATTTGAATTTCCTTAATTATTAGAGACGTTGAACACTTTTAAAGATGTTTCTCAGCCATCTCTAATTCCTTACTTGTGAAGTCTCTGTTCAGTTCTTTGCTCCATCTTTTGAGTGGGTCATTTGTTTTCTTTCTTCTTTGTTGACTTCCAGCTTTTTGACATGGGTTCTTGGTGGGCAGAACTCAGGTACTTGTCCAAGCACCCTACCAACTGAGCCATCTCCTCAGCCCCTGGGACTCATTTCTAATTCTAGCATCTAATCTTTCTCTGTGGAAGATTTACAAGCCCAGAGCTTCCTGGTGTGTTTTCTCAGGAGCCTTCATATTCTGCGTTCAGATGCCTGGGGAGGGTACTTGAGCGTCTGACAAACTCCCAGATGCTATTGTTTCTGTTTTCAGGGGGACCAGATGGTAGGCCAATGCTCCACACCAACACCAATGAACATAGCCTTTAGAGAATGTGATCCCAGATCCTGGCGTAGCAGTAATTAATGGGACACCTTGAAGGACAGGGTCCTGGGTTCAGAGCATGGTGCTATGTGTTCTCACTCCACAGTCTTGGGAGTGAAGTTCCCGACTCTCACCTGTGAAGCTGAAGCATGGGCACTGTTGTGAAGAGGCTAAGCTGTTGTTATAAGGAGGTGCTATAGGACCTGGGACACAAGGAATTCTGGGCACATATTGCCACTGGCAAAGAGAATCCAAAAGAGCAAGCTTAAGGGATTGTGATTCAGCATGACCCTCTCCTTGTTCCAGGGTGTGCACTTGCTGAATTCCTTAAAAAGTGCCAAGCTCAGACTCGGGCTTCAGGCTCCTGTTACTGCCACAAACTCTGCAAAATCAGTTTACTGAGGGGGGTGTCTTATGGACAACCTGGTCCATTGAAATGCTCAGTCCCATCCCCACCTGGTCTGAGCATCCTAGGAAGATGCACTCGGCTCCTGACATGATGCACTGTTGCTAGTTGCATTAGTGAGCTCCCAAGTCTCAGCTCACAGGCAGTAAACACAGAAGCCAGAGGAGCAGCGGGTGGCAGAGAGCTTATCAGAGCTGGATGAAAAGCCCAGACCACAAGGATCTGCCAGGCAGGGGATCTATTTTAAAACCCAGTCCTTTTTAGCAACAGAGAGCCTGGCCGTGATTTAATTACTGATGGCCTACATCAGAGGCAAAATTAGAGCCAGCAGGTCCAAGCAAGGATGGTAGATCAGCCAGCTGGCCTAAGGACACACATGGGTGACCCCTCCCTCCACCCAGCCTTGCAGACCATTTCCTGGACCTCTGATTGTAGAGCTTAGTTTGTCAACAAATGTGGTTGGGGCTCTGTGATTTTTGTCCATTTTCTGAGGGATTTTTTAATCATTTGCCAGCATCTGTCTGAATCATAAGCAAATGTGTGTGAGTCACTTCCTTCCATTTTCCAACCATGATCCCCACCTTCATCCTTCAATCCTCACTCCCCATTTAAATATCGTAAAGGAAGTGGAAATATCATGATCATTGGACTAAAAATGGCCGGTACTTGATGCTTCAAATGTCAGAAATTACATAGAGTCAGACCCTGATGGATCCCTGGACGATGCTTATGGCAGAGAGAACAGCGAGTTTCAAAGAGGGTCCCACCTTTCGTGACCCACAATGACCTATAAATAAACTTGAGGATTTTATGATGCTCAGCATGGTGCTCTGGGTTCCTAGCAGCAGAAGGCACCCTAGAAATCTGGTAGTAGTGAGACCCAAGTACTGTGGTAGAGTGTTGACTGGAAGAGGTTAAGTAAGTCAGGTGGATTCCTGCCTCCTTCATAAGTTATGGGTAAGCGTTGAGTTGGATTCATCGAATGCTTCTTGTAACCTCTTTGCTTCACGAAATGTAAAAAGAGTAATAACTTTGATCTAAGTATCCTATAAAATTAAAATGAGAATCCACATTTAAAGTATTTGGGATGTTGGCCTTATCCTTATCTGCAACAGTAGTATGCAGGTCCCCAGGGGCAGGTCTGTGGGTGTGTGTCCAACTCCATTGAAGATTGAGGTCTCAGTTTCAAGCAGACAGCCTACATTATCTCTGTAGATTTCGGCTGTTCTTTGTAGTAGTGGTTAAAGTAGGTGCTGTTTTTGTTAATTGCCAATGTTTTTAAATTGAGAGATATTATAATTTCACATTTATAGTTTCTATCTCCGGAAACATTTTGACAAGTCAGAGCTGGTGGACTCTAAGCTGGAATCCTTGCATGAAAATCACCAGCCTTAAGTACAGAGAGCTGCCAAGCCGTCGTTACTCCCTGCCACACCCCCAGCCTCTTCTCTCGTCACCATTGCTCTGCTCCTGAAGTTCATGTGGCCCATTCTCTGTATTCTAATCAGCATCTGAGTCAGACATCCCTTGCCATGATGACCAATACATAACATCTTGGTTTATTGTAATGTGTCTGTCAACAGCATTATGACCATTCTGTTAGAGAAATTCCCCCTCATGCCTTGGGAGAGTGAATGGGGAGGACTCTGTAACCCGTTGGGGTGCATGGAAAGATTTTTGCTGTATTCTGTAAAACCACATTGTCTTCCCACCTCCATGCTGAAGGAGAGGAGTTGTCTATGTAGCCTCAGGCTCCACCTGAGGACACCTTCACCCTGATCAGAGTGAGTAGACCAGAAGTCCATGCCCAATCTGGAGCAAACCAATCAGATTCTTCCCTCTAGTCTTCTGAATGGCACTGATGAGGGGCCGGAAGTGAAGGAAGAGCTGTGACCAGGCTCAGGGAGAGTGTGGGGTAGGGGACAAAGCCAAATGCAGGCAAACCAGAGACCCCAGGACCACAAGGTGGACAGGAGCCATCAGAGGAGGGAATCACACTGAAAAGTAAGATGTCAGAGAGAACTTGCAGAAGCTGGGGTAGCATGGTGTGACCCAGCCAGTGTGTGCACACCCAGGAGCTGGGGCAGTGGAGTGTGGCCCAGCCAGTGTGTGTACACCCAGGAGCTGGGGCAGCATGGTGTGATCCAGCCAGTGTGTGCACACCCCAGACTTGAACAGCTTGGTGTTATCCAGCCAGTGTGTGAACACCCAAGAGCTGGGGCAGTGTGGTGTGACCTAACCAGTGTGTGCACACCCAGGAGCTGATGCAGCATGGTGTGACCCAGCCAGTGTGTGCACACCCAGGAGCTGGGGCAGCATGGTGTGACCCAGCCAGTGTGTGCACACCCAGGAGCTGGGGCAGAGTGGTGTGACCCAGCCACTGTGTGCACACCCAGGAGCTGGAGCAGGGTGGTGTGATCCAGCCAGTGTGTGCACACCCAGGAGCTAGGGCAGCGTTTTGTGACCCATCCAGTGTGTGCACACCCAGCAGCTGGGGCAGCATGGTGGGACCCAGCCAGTGTGTGCACACCTAGAAGCTGGGGCAACGTGGTGTGGCCCAGCCAGTGTTTACACACCCAGGAGCTGGAGCAGTGTGGTGTGACCAAGCTAGTGTGTGCACACCCAGGAGCTGGGGCAGCGTAGTGTGATCCAGCCAGTGGGTGCACACCCATGAGCTGGAGCAGCGTGGTGTGATCCAGCCAGTATGTGCACACCCAAGACCTGGGCAGCATGGTATCACCTAGCCAGTGTGTGCACACCCTGAAGCTGGGCAGCATGGTGTGATCCAGCCAGTGTGTGCACACCCATGAGCTGGGGCAGCGTGGTGTGATCCAGCCAGTGTGTGCACACCCAAGACCTGGGCAGCATGGTGTGACCTAGCCAGTGTATGCAAACCCAGGAGCTGGGGCAGCATGGTGTGATCCAGCCAGTGTGTGCACACCCAAGACCTGGGCAGCATGGCATCACCTAGCCAGTGTGTGCACACCCTGAAGCTGGGCAGCATGGTGTGATCCAGCCAGTGTGTGGGCAGTGTGTGGTGTGACCTAGCCAGTGTGTGCACACCCAGGAGCTGGGGCAGCATGGTGTGGCCCAGCCAGTGTGCGCACACCCAGGAGCTGGGGCAGCATGGTGTGACCTAGCCAGTATGTGCACAATCAGGAGCTGGGGCAGCGTGGTATGGCCCAGCGGTGTGTACACACCTCTGGGGCAGCGTGGTGTGGCCCAGCAGTGTGTACACACCCAGGAGCTGGGGCAGCATGGCATGACCTAGACAGTATGTGCACACCCAGGAGCTCAGGCAGCGTGGTGTGACCCAGCCAGTGTGTGCACACCCAGGAGCTGGGCAACATGGTGTGATCTACCCAGTGTGTGCACACCCAGGAGCTGGGCACCATGGTGTGACCCAGCCAGTGTGTGCACACCCAGGAGCTGGGCAACATGGTGTGATCTACCCAGTGTGTGCACACCCAGGAGCTGGGCACCATGGTGTGACCCAGCCAGTGTGTACCCACCCAGGAGCTAGGGCAGCATGGTATGACCCAGCCAGTGTGTGCACACCCAGGAGCTGGGCAGCGTGGTGTGACCCAGCCAGTGTGTGAACACCCAGGACCTTGGCACCATGGTGTGACCCAGCCAGTGTGTACACATCCAGGAGCTAGGGCAGCATGGTGTGACCCAGCCAGTGTGTGCACACCCAGGAACTGGGGCAGCTTGGTGTGGCCCAGCTACTGTGTGCACACTCTGCAGCCTGAACAACCGGCCTCAGTCAGTCAGTCCTAGTGCTGATTTCATCTCTACAGCATCTGCTCACTCTGCCTCCTCTTACTTTCCTTCCCTGACGTCTGCCCTGGATCTCAGTTCTGGAGCTCCCAGATTGGGTTTCTATCTGTATTGGCTACTTTTCTGTTGCTGTGATGAAACCCTGGCTCTTACCATCTTTGTACTCCTCCTTAATGGGTGGGTGAGGTTTAATACAGGCAGTCTGTTGTAGAAGAGGTGGTAGAGAGAATACCAATGCATCTCTCAACTCTCACCAGCTAGGCTTCCTCATGCAACAGAATATGATGCACACAAGCAGCTACAACTGCCCGAGTGTAGAAACTAAGAGACTGCAGGGTGTGTGTCCCTGGATAGGATAGGAATAGTTCATTTTGGCTTACAGTTCCAGAAGTCTGGGTATCTTATCTATAATATCCGGGAAGCCTGGTGATAGATCAGGAAGCACAGAAGGCAAACTAGGAGTGCGGTGAAGCTCAAACACTCAAAGCACTCCCCCAGTGACATATTTCTTCCAGCAAGGCCCCGCCTCTGAAGGTTTCCATGACCTCCCCACATCGAGCCACCAACTGGTGACCAAGTGATCAAACAGGTGAGACTATGGAGGACAATTTTCATTCTAACCACTACCCCTTCTCCTGGGTTTACACTTACTTAAAGAATACTTGTAGCAACTATTTATAATGAGTCCTAATGAAACTTACCTTCTAGGTGCCACAAAGTTTCATTATGAGAGATTTTCTTACTTCTCCTTCATAGAACAAGGAGGAATATGATGATGATAAGGTCGTTCTCTAACTGTAAATTGGAACCAACTGCTATAGAGGTAATCTCTTATAAAACCGGTAAAACTGCCTTCTTTAATTGACTAATAGACACAGGAACTGTGAAAAGGATTATTCTCTATTCCGAACCAAATATAATACTAAAGTCTCCTTAAGCTATGCACTTAAGCAAAATATATTAATACAGGAGAGCACTGATAACAGCAATGGATTATTCTAGCAAGGAGATGTTGGCCAGGGAAACCAAGCCCCCCCCAAAAGGGAAAGGCTTCTTGCCTGTAAACTGGGTACCTGCAAAAAGAGAGGCAATAAGGCCCTACTGTCGAAGACCTGATGTAAGCATGGGAAAGATGTATTGAGACCGCACTTGCAAGTGTACAGTTGGTCTCTGGAATACCAGAGAGTGTTACCAAAGGCCACTAAACCAATAAAGCAAATATAGGACTCCTTGAGTCAAGGAAGACTCCTCTATCAGCACCAGCTACACCTCACCTGCCTGGAAATACTGTGCAGCAGTGGCAGCCATATGCCCATATATCCCAAATCTAATTGGCTATTAGCTCTCTCCTTGGAGGAATAACCCATGGCTGATGCCACAAGCTTACATCCTCTAGTGGTAGGAGATGTTATAAGTCACAGTAAGACCCTGTCATATTTTACAGAAAAAAATGTAATTCATAGATTAGCATACCATCCAAATAGCTGTGTCTATACCAAAGTAACCTACCATAACAATTAGTACTGTTAAAGAACAGCCAGAATTGACCAAAGTCCAAAACGACAACTCCAGAGAAAATAGACTGTTTAGCTTCTTGTCCACCTGTGCCCCTTTTCTAAGCTTAGGGAACAATCTGGGGAAGAGGGGGCACGGTAGAATGTAAGGGCTGTGATTGGGGTGAATGGTGAAACTACAGCAATATAGTCTGGACACTTATTTGATCAACTTGATTGAACATACAAGCCCCTCAGCTGGATGGTGGGACCCTTGGGCTGTGAGGGTTTGGGCACTGCTTGCAAATTGGTTTTACATGAAGGATGCTTGTACTCATAAATTATTGCTTATTGTTAAAAAATGAAAAAAAATTAAAAAGTAATAGAATAAAAAGAATCTGATTTGAACAAAATTTTTATCAATATAGTTAAAAACCATTAATGCTGAGATGTACTAGAAACCCAGAGCCTGTCATTTGGGGAAGTAAGTGTTGATTCTCTGCCTCAAGAGACTGGAAGCTCAGTCAGTAAAAGGCCTGCACACAAGTATGAAGACCTGTGTTTGTTTCCTGCCACACAAGTATGAAGACCTGTGCTTGTTTCCTAGCAGCCATGTAAACAATAACAGGTGCAGTGGAGACAACTCACATTCCAGAGATAGGGAGACAGAAATAGGTGGATCCCTAGGGCTTGCTGTCTAGACAGGAGGCATCAGGTTCAATGAGAGACCCCATCTTGAAAAAGCAAGGCTGGGAGACCATGATGTGTCTCACATGGATAAACATGCTTGCTTGCTCTGAGCCTGATGACCAGAGTTCAATCCCTGAACATACATAAGGGTGAAGACTCCACCAAATTGTTCTCTGACTTACACACACACACACACACACACACACACACACACACACACACACAGAGTAAATAAATATTGCAACAAAGCAAGGTAGATAGCATTATGGATTAAGTCATCTCCCAGCCCCCCCCCAAAACATCTTTCGATAACGAGCAGCTTTATCTGGCGTGGTTTCTTGCCATCCAAGAGCATTTCCTGTGACAGTTAGAGGCAGACATTGGGCCCTTGATAGAAGCTTTTAGAATGATCTCATGCATGGATTTAGAAAATGGAGTTTGATGTCACCACCAGCGTTCCTTTGGTTCCTGTAGTTTACAAGGTCTGTTTACATCAGTCATCGCAATTAGTCCTTATGACAATCTTGCAGAGCAACGTGACCATGAGGTGGACACAGCCAAGGAGCAAGGATTAGACCTTTGCTGTGTCCTGACCTTGTTCTACAATCTTTCCCAGACTTCTGCTGCTCAGACTACATGGCGGTTATTATTGCACTTAGCACAAACTGGCTAATGAGCTATACCCCTTCCCTTAATTAGATAGCACAGTCTTTACAACACCCCTTGGGGTTAGGATGTTTATTGTTCTTTTATGACAATGACAATGTGGAGACAGAAAATCCTGAAGGCTGACAAGGTAGTGTGCGCTTGGAAACCTGAGCCCAGCCCAATTATACATAATTTATACTGTAGTCCCTCTTGCTCCAAAAGCAAGTGAAAGGAAGATGGTGGGATTTTGGAAATCATCAGGACTGAGTAAGCAAGGGCCTTGTGATGGGCGATATCCTGAAACCACTCTCAGTGTGCAATGAAGAATTTTATAAAAGTGAATGTGAATGATTGGCACAACACTCGGAATCTGAGTGAGAGTTGCATCCCTAACGTCCCTTCTGATCCAGCAACTTCATTAATGCCCTTAATTGTTGAAGAATAGGTAATGAGATGACTCTGAGTACAAGCTGCCACTTCTTCCCTATTGTTAACTGTGGTGATTTGCTGAGATGCTCAAGAGGCTGGCTGGAGGAGAGCAGGGTGAAGACTGTTTCTCAGTGGGAGGGAAGGCAATCACAGTAGTAATTAGATTTTGATCCCTATGTTTGCTTTGTCACCCCCAGCACCCATTCTTTGTATGCAATGCAGGTGCTAAGCATTTGGTAGGAAGCCAGGTTACCGACTCCATAGTCATGGCTCTAGTCTTGACTTGGTAGTGTTACAGTGCCAGAACACTGGGAGAAAAAGAGAGCACAGACTCAGGGTTCCAATGAGCTGAACTGGGTTTTTAATTTGGACTGGCCAGGACTATACCCAGGTCAGGATTGGGAGGGTACAGCCCTGATTCAGAGGCAGGTTAGGGTTATAAAGGCAAGAACAATTAATTCTCCAATGATTTTTTTTCTGAGAAATTCCAGTCAGAGAATAAATAAATCTCAGGTCCTGCCTGACACAGGATTACTAAGATAAGAAGTAGGTGGGCTGCAGGCAATTGTAAAACACTGATGAAAGATAAGGTAGATGGTTAGGTACTCATAAGACATCCTGGAGAGGGGATTTGAAAGATTGAGATAAACACTGGCTCTTCCTGGACATGTTCTGGGCTGGGTTTGGCCATTAAGTTGGAGTCACTAAAACAAATGGAGTTACCTAGGCACCATCAGAGTAGAGATGAACTGCGCCCCCACTTTGGTATTTTTGTTTTTGTGTGCATACAGGGTATGTGTGAGTGGAGGTCAGACAACAACTTTGTAGAGTCTTTTTCTCCTAGTTTTTCATGGGTTCCAGAACTCAAACTCACATCACCAGGCTTGCATAGCAAGTAGCTTGGCCCCCAGCCATCTGCCAGCTGGTGTCCACTTTAAAAGAGAGCCTGCAGTGACTGAATCTCAGTGCTGGTCTTGGACCTTTCAGCCCAGTATCTTCCAGTTCCATCTGTGTTGGTAGAAGGGACAGGGAGAAGATGTCTGATGGCTGCAAGGGTGCAGCTGGATAGAAGACATTATAGTCCTCTTTTGTCACATGGTAGAGTATCTATGGGTAACAACCTTGATTCGATACAACCACTAGAGAGGAGTTCAGACGTTTCCAGTAAGAATCCTGAATGTCTGAGGAGATAGACAGACCAGTTGTTCTGATCCCATCAACACACAGCACAGTCACAGTACACAGGCATGGAAGATTCACACACCATCTACAAATACATATAATTTCCATGCATCAGCTTGAAAATACTTTTAAAAACAAGAATCAGTCACACTCAAAAAATAAATAAATAAAAAGCTTGTTACCACCAAAGAGACACAGAGACCTTTTTCTCTTGGGCAACTCACTAGACTTTCTATCTGCAAGTCAGGTTTGAAAATCAAATGGAAAGATAGAGAGTGGGGGATGGGGGATACTATTTCTGAATGGCAAGCCAAGGGAGACAAAGTCTCATATGATTTGTTGCCAGGTCATCAGACTGTTCCTGCTGGCCGTCTGCATGGATGCTCCCAGGAGACCGTGGGTACTCCACATTCACAGTGGGCACACCCAGGTCACCGTGGACGTGCCTAGGTAGGAGTGGACACTCCCACACAAGAATGGGCACTCCCACATGAGAGTTGACACCCCCAAGCCACAATGGACCTCCTCAGGTTGGAGTGGACACTCCCAGTTACAGTGGATACTTCCAGGTCATGTGGGCACAGGTTTAAATAAAGCTATCACTTGAACTCTCCACAGAGAGAGATGTGAAAGAAAGAGAGAGTTGTGAAAGTACCGTCATGTGTGGGAGTCCAGTTGCATGGTATCCGCATCAGAGAATTAAGCCCCTGTATTCTCAAACCAGATTTTGCAATGGCTGAGAGACAGTCAAACAAATGTTCATCCCTTTTACAATAAGATGGGTTACTTAATCCACATTTATTTTAAAATATTTTATTATTTTTTTAAAATTTTATGTGTATGAGTGTATTGACTGCATGTGTGTAAGTGTACCTGTGTCATGCAATTCCCACAGAAGTCAGAAGATGGTCTCGAATCCCTCTAGAACTGGAGTTACAGATGGTTGTTAGGTGCCATATAGGTGCCAGGAATCAAGCCCAGGTCATCTGCAAAAGTAGCCAGTGCCCTTAATTGCTGAGCCATCTCTCCAACCCCATTTAATCCAAATTTCTAAGAGTGCTAGTAGCAGAAACTTTCATATTTTAGTTCAAAATTGAAATGTCATGCTGGAGGACATGGTGCGCCCTTCTTTCTGCCTTCCAACTATGAGCCCTGATTTAAAAGCAAAACACCTTCAGGAAGAGCCCACCCTTCTCATCTCTGCACCTTGCAGGAAGGACTTTTAAAGTTATTTTTTGCTGGGTTCATATTCTGAACAATCAAAGATCTATGCCACATGCACCTTCCAGAAGTGCCTCTGGGTTTATAAATCAAAATGTTTGTATATTTCCACAATCTCCATTCGGCCTCAGCCTTAGCATTGCTCAAAGCCGCTGTAGCCAATCCTGCAGTCGCCTGGGTAGAGCTTCCTTTGCAGCTGGTGTCTCCAACTGAGCGCTGCAGACAGCTTTCCCTTTTCTGTGGGCTGAGGGGAAGGTCTACCCCATGGGGATAAGAAGAGGTGCCCCAGGAGGAAGCTCCATTCAGATCTCCAGTGTGGCTCTTGGCAAGGACACAGCCCCTCTTTCTTCCCTCCAACTCAGGTCCAGCTTTTGTGTAGTAAGACAAAAGCAAACAATCTCCACCCTTTCTCTCCTGGAGGGGACAAGAAAGACAACAGCATGAAGCCAGCTTTTGAAAAATCTCAGCCATTGAACTCCCTGCCACCCCGAGAGTCTGACCTCAATCTACTTTCTAACAACCTCAGGGAGCAATTGTCCTTTTCTTTAAGACTTTGTCGGCTCAGAAAGAGACTTACCATGAGGGAGAGGACGTCTTCCAAGGGTCTGAAAAGAATATCAATGCTGGAAGGCTCTTCCTGGTTACTGACTCCAACCTCCTTAATCTTTAAAAGAAACTTCTAGGTAAGGAAGGATCATTAACTCCTAAACTACACAGCCTAGTGCCAGCTTTCCTAAAGAGTTTCAGAAATGCCTGTTAGTAAGTCAAATCAGGGTTTACTGCTCATGAACCATAGGAGACCATCTTGATTGCATGGGTAAGGGTGTTTGTGCAGACTTGGGGTTGTTATTGAGACTTGGAAATCTGATTTAGGGTGTTAAGGAGATCTTAATTAGAATTAGGTAATTGGGTAACAGTACACTTTTAAGAATTAGAAGGCATAATAAAACGAGACTTTGAGGTAAGGGATGATAGAAATGGTTTCATTGATGTTTTCTACTAGAGAATATGATATTTTAGTAAAATAACTGGAAAGAGCAGTGACATTATTTGTAACTTTGATCTTCCTGATTTCATTTCCTGAAGCCACGAACTGAGGCTGCTGAAGACAGGAATTAGTGAAGCTATGCTGTTCAGGACAGGCAGATGTGCAGGGGAGAGTGTCCCATCTCAGATCCCATCTCTTCAGGATACAAAGAACCTTTGCTGAGGAGAGGAAAGGAAGTTAGGGCCATAATTCCTCACCTTCTGACCCATAAACGTATTCCACAAACAAACAAGTGAATAAAACCGTCCTTGAACTGCAAATTAGCAGGCAAACAAAATCATGTTTGCTTTTTTTATTGCATGTGTCTGCATGTTCATGTGTATAAGTGCAGGCATGCATTCACCACGATGCACATGTGGAGGTCAGAGGGCAAGCTGAGCTAACTCCCCAGTGCCGTTTTTGTCTTCTAAAACTGTCTCTTACCCCTCTGAGGTAGGAGCTGTGCTTTTGTGTTGACGAGAGCTTCTGTGGGGACATGGTTTTCACTAGGAAAACATACTATACTGACACGGGGAAGGGGCTCTCTAAACTGATGGAGATTAACAGCCTGAGGTCTGAGGACGAGAATGTGTGCATTCCCTGGAGCTGAAGAACAGACCCCAGAAGCCAGCAAAGGCCGGAAGACAGTCAGATCAGCCATGGGCTGCAGAGTCCAACTCCTGCCTCGGGTGGGCTTGCAGGTCCAGCTCCTGCTGATTTCAGCAGAGTTGGAGACACACCTCCATGGGGGGGACACCAATGTCCATTCTCAAAATAAAGGGTCGGAAAACCCCTACATAATCATTACTCACTTTTCTCTGAGTGAAGTGGAAAACACATCAAGTATCTCTGGGGCTTCAGAGCAGTCAATGATCATTTTGCAAAATGTGTTTGTTAGAAAGTCTTATGATTCCAGGCTATTTTCCCTGTGTTCTTAGCCATTACCACTCTCCAGGATCCCTGTTCAGTTTCCAATGTTGGGCTGAATGGCTTTTATGGCATCTCAGCTAAAGAGAAATGGAAATGAATGTACGAAATGAAAGGTGAAATTTATTTCAGTTTTGAGTAGAAGGAAAACTTCAAGTTTTCTTTAAACCAGAAAAGAAGCTTTTAGTGGGATTTAATAAGGCATACTGTTTTCTAAAAATGCACGCAGGCACTAATTGGACACTTCACATCATGTATACTAGTATTATCTACAAATGATGAATAAAATTCTTAAGTGTGCCCTTTGTTGCTTGCATGAAACCACTTGATAGTCTATAGACGAGCTTCCGGAGGTGTGTAAGAGATCTGAAACTCCATGAATTCAGTGACTCATAGAAACAGCAAGCCTCTCAGTTCACCCAGAAAAGCCCTTATTCTTCCACGCGAATTCAGGCACAGGAAGGTATTTGTGTCCTGGCACTCAGGTGCGTGTGAGCTGTTTTAAATCTTGTTCTCTTTGCATGAGTATGCAAGAAATAAATATGGCCACCATAGATGAATTTGGTGGGTAAGCCTGGAGAGGTTGACCTGGTGCTGGTTTTAGGACAGAGTTCCCCTCAGGACCAGGGAGGGCATCTTGGGTCATCTCAGTCACCTTGCCCAGCAGCTGAGGGAGTGTGTGGGCTTTCAGCCTGAACAATGGCCTTAGGAATTATTTGCCTTCTATTCAATTTTCTAGCTTTTAATGCAAGGGTAACAGATAGGGTATCAGGGAGAATTAAATTGGACTGTGTAAAGCTTTTAACTTAAGATCTATCCATTTGGAAATCTTAGCTATTATTGTTATAGACTGATCGGCTGAGATTTTGCAATCAATTCCAGAAGAAGTTTGCTGCCCTTCTCCCTCTCCTTCTCCCTGTCTTCTCTCTCTCTCTCTCTCTCTCTCTCTCTCTCTCTCTCTCTCTCTCCACACATAAGGCAAAGTCATCAAGCAGTATACAGGAACGCGTGTTGGAAACCCACGTTCTCCTTCCTGCCTCTTCTATTCACATGACATTCCCTCTACTAGCCATTTCTACTTTTCTTTTGTCTCACGGTGTCCTATACATCTAATTAACATGCCAGCAACCCTGCCATTTCCTGGTACGTTCAGGTAGCACTTTGATTTTTCGTTTCCATTCCATTATATAAGGATTGAGGTCTGGTTTATCCACAGCCCTTCCTTCTTTGCTCCTCATCTTCTCCAGTATTTGATTATTGTGTTTCTGTTTTCATTTATCTGTTGCTCCTTTTTATAACTTTTGAACAGTACATCTTTGTGCATCTTTTGTTCTGTTAATTTTAGGCTCTCCTTGTTTCAAACAGTAGTTGGTTGGGGAGATGCCTCAGCTGTTAAGCACAGATTCTGCTCTACCAAAGGACAGGAGTTCCAATCCCAGCACCCATATCAGATGACTCACGAATGCATGCAACTCCAGTTCCAAAGGATCCAGTGTCCTCTGGTATCTATGAGCACCTGCACACACACATGCATATATGCAGGCTTCAATAACGTAAAGTATTTTTAAAAGTATAGGCATTGGGGCTGGAGAGATGGCTCAGTGGTTAAGAGCACCGACTGCTCTTGCAGAGGACCCGGGTTTGATTCCCAGCACCCACATGGCAGCTAAGAACCGTCTTTAACTCCAGTTCCAGGGGAATATGATGCCCTTTTCTAACCTCCACAGCATTGCACAACACGGGTGCACCAACCTACATGTAGACAGTACACTCATACACATAAAAAATTAATTAATTAATTAATTAATTAATAATTAAAAAAAATAAAATAAAAGTATGGGCGTCAGCATCCGCTGTTCTGAAGTCATTTTTCCTACTTCCCACTTCCTAGTTCTTCCATTGAGAGAAGCTCAGCTTTGCTCTGTTCTGGAGCAAAACCATTGCTGCCTGGGAAGTAAACCAGACTTGAGCTAACCCTGGTATGGTATTCCTTTTCCTAGCCTGCCTAAACTGGCCAATCAGGGTGAGCAGCAGGCCCCTGGAGCCAGCCCTTCTGCCAGAGGCTTTGCCTTTTGTCCACTTGTTTTAGAGCCTGCACATCAGCTCTCATTCTCTACCCTGCCTATACTTGCCCCTGCCTTTTCCATAACTCTGCTCCAAATTTATGCACATCTATCTGGAAAATCTCAGACTCACCTAGGCAAGGCATTCTGAGTGGTTGCCAGTGTATTCCCTGTGTCTGCAATAGAAGAGTTGATTTCCAGTTCGTGCGTGTGTTAGGATGGGCTGGATTTCAGACTGGCTTTCTTTGCTGTGCTCCATGAATAAAATTACAAAATTACTGCCAGACCACCTTGTGCTCTATTACATCCTCAAAATAAAACATCAAAAAGTAAAACCCCATTAATTGGTACTGTGCTTGTAGAAATCTAAACAGCTATATACAGAAGGGGGTAAGATAAGTCATCTATCCATCCATCATTCATTTATTCATCTACCTATGTATTCTCTTATCAATCCATCATCTATCTATTCATATGTCTATCTCTTTATCATCTATCTATTATCTATCATACATCCATCCCTCTTTCATCTATCTATCTATCTATCTATCTATCTATCTATCTATCCATCCATCCATCATATATTCATCTATTCACTTATCAATCCATTATCTGTTCATCTGTCTATCTCTTATCATTTATCAACTATCCCTCTATCATCCATCTATCCATCCATCCATCATGTATTCACCTATTTATTCATTCATCAATCCATCATGTGCTCATCTGTCTATCTCTCTATCATCTATTATCTATCCATCCCTCTATTATCTATCTGTGCTGGATAGCTTTAGTGTCAACTTGACACACCTGGGTTGAGGGAGCCTCATTTGGGGAATTGGCTCCATTGGATTGGCCTGCAGCCACATCTGTGGAGTATTGTCTTGATTGTCGAGCACCAAAATGAGTGGTGCCACCCTGGGCAGGTTGTTGTGTGCCATATAAGAAGGCAGGCTGGGCATGAGCCAGGGGAGCAAGCCAGTGAACAGTATTCCTCCATGGCCTGTGCTTCAGCTCCTGCCTCCAGGTTCCTGCCCTAAGTTCCTGCCTTGAGCTCCCTAAGTGATGAACTATGACCCAGGAGATGTAAGCTGAATAAACCCTTTCCTCCCCAAGTTGGTGTCAATCAGAGTGTTTTGTCACAGCAATGGAAGACAAACTAGAACACTATCTATCTATCCACCTATCCATTCATCCATCATTTATTGATCTACCTATTTGTTCACTCATCCACCCACCATCCATCCATCTATCCATCCATCTCTGATATGTCTATCTGTCTCTATCTCTTTCTTTATCTCTGTCTCTATGTCTGTCTCTATCTCTATCTCTATCTATATCTATATCATCCAACTATCATTTGTCTGTCTATATATCAGACAAGGTAGAGTGCATTCAGGTGGTATGGGTGCAGACCTACCTATTAATCCATCCATCCACCTAAGATATTACTCTCTATTGCACTGTCCCCAACACCCTAAGCAATGTCATAGTGGCTATTAAGCTGCAGTTTCTTCCCCAGCTCCCTGCAGAACAGGTGAAGCGAGGCTCTAGCTGGGAACCATGGGCTTTCAGCACCTCCCCTTTCCCTGCCTTCATTCTTTTACAGATTTCCACTAGGATAGACCCTCTGTAAACCATACACGGGAGTCCCCATATGAGGTTCTACTTTGAGGAGCTTATCCTGAAATGAATTCTAAAGACAGAGAGATAGCATTCAGAAATCAGGGACAGGGGAGCAAAGGGCTTTGAATTATACACGGACATCGGGCCCTGTACAGCTCAGAGAAGCCAGCATCACCTGGTTCTTATTTTGGAAAAAGGGGAAAGGGAATCTCACCAGGAAAGGAAAATTTATCATCTATCAGCTCGGGTATGAGGAGTCCTACTAGCTAAGTAGTTCTGTGTCCAGGAGCAAGACAGCATGGCACGTGGAAGACTGCTGTGTGGTTTTGTGCTGCAGCCTGCATACCTCCAGAAATTGCATGCAGCCCCCACCCCTAACACATAGTCTTCAGAAACTGCATGCAGCCCCCACCCTTAACACAGTTTTCCTGACAAAATGAGCAGTAAATAAAACCCAGGGCACTTTCGTGCATGCCTCAAATTTTGCTGTAGACAAAAGACAATTTACTCTGGGCTTAAAATGAAATTCCAGGCCAAAAGCAATGCCTGCTAACAAATAGAACAGCCCTCTGGTGACAAGGTAGCTGTGTGCAAGCAGCCATATTTGTCAGTTTAACTCCAGGGGCACAGGAGGTAGTGCGACCCTGCTGACATGGAACTACATGTAGAAACAGTGTCACAGTTAATATGAAGAATCCAAACCAAGTCCTTGGAATAGGTGACTTTTGACATGTATTTGATAAGAATTCTTATTCTATATTTACTTGCAGATATATCTTTGTTGATTCCCAGGATTACGATATTCATCCATTTTTTCTAGGTTTTCAAACTTAGTTAGATATAAGTTTTTGAAGTAGTCCCATATGATTGTCTGGATATTTTCATTAATTTCTGTTGCGATATTTCCCCTTTAGTCACAGATTCTTATTGATTTGGGTATTGTTCCCTCTTTCTTTTGGTTAACTGGGCTAGAGGTCTGTCTATCTTGTTTTATTTCTCAAAGAACCAACTTTTGGATTCATTGATTTTTGTTATGGTTTCTTTGTTTCTATTTCATTGATCTCTGCTCTATTTTTGATATTCTTCTTGTCTGCTCCATTTTAGGGTTCATTTGTTATTGTCTCTCAAGTATTTTTAGCTTGCAGTGTTTTAGATCATTCACTTGTGCTCTTTCTGTTTTTTTTTTGTTTTGTTGTTTTGTTTATGTTTTTGTCTTTCGAGACAGGATCTCCCTGTAGCCCCAGCTGTCCTGGAACTCACTGGTAGACCAGGCTGGCTTGAACTCCAAAGATTTCTGCCTGCCCTCTGCCTCCCAAGTGCTAGGATTAAAGGCCTGCACCACCGCCCAGCGCTCTTTCTGTTTTTAATGTAGGACTTAGAGTATAAACTTCCTCTTAGATGCTTTAAAGTGTCCCTGAATTTTGCTGTGTTGTTTTATCATTGTCATTCAGTCCAAGAATGTTTTTATTTCTTTCTTTATTTCTTCCTTGACCCACTCATTATTCAGGAGGGTGTTGTTTAGTCTCCATGTGTTCTGTAGGTTGTAGGGCTTATCTGGTGTTTGATATTGATTTTATTGCACTGTGGTCTGATAGAATGCATGAGATTAGCCTTTCTTTACACCAACAACAAGCAACTGAAGAAGGACTACAAGGAGACCTTCCCACTCACAATAGCCTCAAAAACAATAAAATATCTAGGACCAAAACCTAACAAAGACACCAAGGATCTCTACAACAAAAATTTTAAACCCCTGAAAAAGGAATTGAGGAAGACATCAGAAGATAAAAAACCTCCATGCTCATGGATTGGGAAATAAAATAGTAAAAATGTCCATCCTACCCAAACTAGGTACAGATTTAATGCAATCCAATCAAAATCCCCAAAGAATTTCTTCACAGGCTTTGGAAAAAAAATCCTCATATTTCTTTAAAAACAAAAACCCGAATAGCCAAAGCAACCCCTGAGCGAAAAAGCAATACAGGGGATCGCTATACCAGACATCAACCTATACTACAGGCGTATAGTCATAAAAACAGCCTGCGTACTGCACAAAAACAGACCAGTTTACCAATGGAATAAAGTGAAAAACTGAATAAAAAAAAAAAAAAAAAAAAAAAAAAAAAAAAAAAAAAAATCCAACCTGAGTCATACAATTTCACCAAGCCACCATATATATTGACAAGGGGGCCAAGATACACAATGGAGGAAGACATCATCTTCAGCAAAGTGGTGTTTGGCAAAATGGATCACAGTATTGTAGAAGAATGAAAATTAAACCCCTACCTCGCCTTCACCTTGTACAAAGTCAATCGCCAGATGGACCAAAGACCTCAATGTGAAACCGCCAAACCTGAGAGGTGATAAGAAGAAAACTTGGGCAGCAAACTACTAGACATTAGGCATAGAGAAAAGACTTCACTAAATCAGAACAACATCTGCACAAGGAAATAAGTCCAACAAATTAACAAATGGGACCTCATTAAACTCGAAAAGCTTCCTGTACCATAAAAGAAACAATCAGGAATAGAGAAAGGAACAAAAACAGCCAAGATGGGAGGAAAACCTTCACTGCAGACCGCATCTGACAAAGCATTAATATCCCAGAGTAACAAGCTACTCAAAAAACAAAGAAGAAAGAAAACAAATGAAACACTCAAAGGATGGAGCAAGATTGAATAGAGACTTCACAGAGGAGGAAATAGGGATGGCTGAGAAACTCCTTAAGAACTGTTCAACATCTCTTGATAATTAAGGAAATGCAAAAAAAAAAAAAAAAAAAAAAAAAAAAAAAAAAAAAAAAAATAAGACTGGCTAGGATCAGGAACAAGAATGATACAGAGTGCTCGGAGGGTTGTGGGGGAAGAGGGGAACACTCATCCATTGCTGGTGGGAATGTAAACTTGTACAAGCCACTATGGAAAGATCAGTGTGGAGAACCTTAGAAGACTCAAAACGAGTCTTCCACCTGACCCAGCCATCCACTCCCGGTCTTACCCAAGACACATCTTTACTGCACAATTATTACATTGCACAGCTGATGTTTATTGCAGCTCGGTTCACATTAGCAAAAAAGCTGGAACCAAACCCCAGGTGTTCCTCATATGACGAGTGGACTAGAGAAAAATGTGGTACACTGTAATACAATGGTAGTTCTATTATGCAGCCGGTTAAAGAGGAGACAACATCGTGAACTTTTGCAGGTAAATGGATCGGACTAGAAAAGACAATTATGCTGAGGGAAGTAACACAGTGCCAGAAAAACAGAACGGACCGACAAATGGTGTCCCCATATGTGGATGCTTTATACAATAACCCAGATAATACAAATGTTTCTTGGAGAGGGATGCATAGAAAAGAACAACAACAGAAAGAACATGCATCAGAAAACGGACCGATAATGTCTGAATTGGGAAGGGGGGAGGGATGGGAGAGGACACTGGTGTGTATTCAATTAACGTGCATCTATTTAATTGCACGTGAGTTTCAACAAGATACCCAGTATTAGCCTAGTCCACTAGTCTACAGGATTACATGTGTTTTAGTACTTTAGTTAAAAGTAAATATGTTGCTATTAAAGCAACATTGGTTGACAGAACTCTGATTTAAAAACGGTTTTCAATACTATCTGAGTTAAATGGCAGACTATAAATGCGTGTTGATCCAAATTGTTTATACATAAAATTTGTCAGGAGCAATATCTTTGGGATTGGCACATAAAATTGTTCTCTATAGTTTCTCTGGTGTACAGTATCACCTCGTAGAATTCTCTTTATGATTTAACATAAAAATTAAGTTGCTTCCCAAGTAATCATGTATAGTCACCCAAACAACATGGGGTGAAGTTAGATGACAATCTAAGCTTGATTCCACCCTATAGGTATGTATTAATACAACTGTCTTCTGGAGACGCATGGGGTAAAAAATGGGTATACGGGTACAGATAGACATGAACCTTTTCATCAAAAACCTCACAATTCAAATCCTAAAACTAAATACAGGAAAATATTTGTGGGTTCCAACAGGACAAAAATGTCACCAACGCTTAACAGACTGAGAAGAAAGATACAGATTGCATGCAGTGGGATGTCCAGAATGCCAATGAAAGGTTTGACCCGTCCAACATCGAAAGGAGAAAAGCCTGCAGTTGCCATAAACATTGTCCCCTCTTTGGATTCCACTTGTAACAACTATTTATATGATTCGCTAATGAACTTACCTTCTAGGTGCTGCAAAGGTTTTAGTATGAGAGACTTTCTTGCCTTGCCCCAAAAACAAGGAGAAATATGACAAAGATGAGGTCACTCTCCAACTAAATTGGAGACAACTATTAAAGAGGCAATCTCTTATAAAAACAAGTAAA
>VZQC01015484.1:1382498-1474998 GCA_009823505.1 Rhizomys pruinosus
CTCAACCAAGAAGAGATCGACAGCCTAAACAGACCAATAGTACAGGAAGAAATCGAAGATGTAATAAGTAGCCTCCCAACCAAAAAATGCCCAGGCCCGGATGGTTTCACGGCAGAATTCTATAAAATATTTCGAAAAGACTTACAACCATTACTACTTAAATTGTTTAGAAGGATACAAACGGAGGGACTGCTCCCAGAATCCTTCTATGAAGCCAGCATTACGCTACTACCAAAACCAGGGAAAGATACAACCAAAAAGGAGAACTATAGACCCATCTCCATAATGAACACTGAAGGTCTTCTTAAAGGGAACTGGAGAGCCTTTGCAGTTTCAGCTCATCTCTCACTGTTTAGATATGACCTGCAGAGGCTGGTTCACAGAGTATATCTGAATCTTCTATTGCTGTACAAGTGACCATAAATACAGTAGAGAAAAGCACTGTCAGTGAACTCCCTCTATTTCTATTGGCCGAGAATCTATCCGGACAATGTTTAATTGTTCTCTTACCCAGTACCTCGGGGTGGGATGAGATGCTGCCCTTTATAGATCCTAGGGTTCTCCTCCAAGCTCACGTGATGTTATTGACAAGTTCCCATTCCTGCCAATGTGGATGAGGAAGGTCCTGTCTTTCCAATGATTTTCAGCCAGTGGTCACCGCTAAGGACTCCCACAATTCTATGCCACCCTCTTCCCACATGTATAATACATCCCATTCTCCAAGGAAGAGTTACAGAGAGAAATTTGGGGATAAAGAGAAAGAAGGAGCTCAAGAGAGGGAGACTGTTATTATCAAGGGAAAAATGGGGACTATGGGGACACTAAATGGGGAAGACACGGAGGAAGAGTTAGACAGGGAGAGAGAAAGGAGAGATAAATAGTGCCTAAATAGCATAAAAAACCTGAGGGAATCATATCAGTCTAACGGTATAATGACAAATTATACATACAATATCTCTACATGAGTCCATGTGCATAGCTGAAGGCTACATAACAAGAAAGACTAACAGATAGGAGAAATCTTCCTTTGAGTTTCTGGCCAGGGTAGTCCAAGAAACTCCCCAAATTACACATACTATTGCTACAGCCCTTGATTGCTTCCAAGAACATGAAGGCAAGACCCTGTTGCTGAAGACGGGATGCACTTTGGAGGCTGGATTTGGAGTAGTGGACCTGGAACTGACCTGGAAACCACTTCCTCTGAAGGTTGGTTCTTGTCACTTTGGAGAGAACCATGCCAGTCACTAAGGAAGAACAGCAATTGATGGCCCAACATCAGCTTTAAGGCCAAATAGCACACCAATGTCCAGCACAGCGTATGACACGGTGCAGTAGCGGCATTCTTATCTTGAGGGCAATAGATGGCTGACTAATTGGACTTAAAGCCCACTCAATGGGAGGGAACTTATGTGTGGTACTGTGACCACAGCCAAATACACATGGATGGAGAGGTCATAGATCTTAGAGAAATTCCCAAGGCTGTTACATCTCTAGGCTGGCTAACTTCTTACTAGGAGCAAAATAAACACTCTTATGTTTACAGACAAATATCCCAGACAACACTCAATAAAGAAGTTTGTTTTGCACCAGATGAAGACTAGGACAGAGTCCCACAACTGGACACACATAGACATTATCTGTGAATTGCCCAAGTCTAAGCAGCACATCTACAATGCAACCTCTACACCACAGCTCATGCAACAGAGAACAAGGGGCCAGAAGGACACTAATTAACCTCTTAACTCTCATTAAGGAAGCTTCCTTGTGCAACAGGGGACAGGAACTCAAAAGGCCATAAATAGCCAAACCATAGAGATTTGAAATCTGCAGAATGTGGGTACATGGACCACATGGTCTCATATATTTAATTTCATGCCTTCAGGGCTCAAGACCATTTTGGAAGAGGAGGTGGAAAGATTCTAAGACCCCGGGAGGAGGTACAGGCCCACATGGAAATAGAATCCTACAAGCTCCTGGGACCCTGCTGATGTAAACCGCAGCAATGGTCAGCCTGCCCAAGAACCATGCAAACTTAACCAGACAAAAGCCCAGCATGGAACTGGGGAAATGGGCAGCAGAACCCAATCTTAGCTGAAGAAATATGGCAGCTGATTACTGCTGGGTGAAGAAAAGTGAAGGACTCTGGATAGGCTGACTAGAGCTCATGGATGAACTTGCACTGAGGAATGGTGGGGGAGATTAATTTAACACAAATGACAGAATGTACAAATTCCAGTGTGGGGGTTGTGGGAGGTGCCAAGGCAGAAAGGAGTATAAAAGTGATTAAGACTGATTGAGAGCCAGGCATGGTGGCGCATGCCTTTAATCCCAGCACTCAGAAGGCAGAGGCAGGTGGATCTCTGTGAGTTCAAGGCCAGCCTGGTCTACAGAGTGAGCTCCAGGCCAGCTGGGACTTAAGGGGAAAAAAAAAAAGAAGACTGATTGAGATGTTATGCATGAAATACACAAAGATTCAATAAAAATTATGCAAAATAAAATACATCCCACTCCTCAAAGCCAGCCTGTTTCTCTTGCTTCAGCATCTGAAGTCTTCCACCTTTTCTTGCTGCGATTTAGAGGGGTCAGCACTAAAGCAGTGTGCATTCTGCGGCCCTGTGGTGCCCGTTCCATAGCCCTGCGGATGTCAGAGCAGGAGCCAGGGGGCCATTTTGAGTGCAGCTTCCTTTAGTGTAGAAATGGAAAACCCCGTAACTTTTATGCCAGAAAACAATGGCTTATATGTGCCATGAGTCTCCTGGGCACCACAGCCATCTGAGGGGGCTGTAAATCCACATGTCAGTACAGCCTAGCTGAAAAGAACAAAAAGCAGTGAATCCTCCCTCCCTCCACAGCTCTGACTGAAGTTGGCCTTGATGACTTACCTCCTACTTTAAGAGAGGAATTTCCCTGTGATAAAGAATGGGTTTTTCCTCTAGAGGCAGACGTACCTTTGTCTCCTTCCTTAAGTTTATGGGTGAATCCATGGGAAAGGTCAGGGACTGAATAAATGGCCACCTCCGGGAAGGTGAGCTCTCACCACCACAGAATTCCTGCACCCTCAGGGAGTCTGCATGCACTACCATGCAGTTAGGCCGGGCCTGACTCACAAAGGAGTATTCCTTTTACTTCGCTTGCGTCTTTTTCTTTCCAGTATGGGCCAGGGCTCAAGTCAGTGTGTCCTGTTCGGTTCTGTGGGTCACCTGGTTTACCATGGAACATTGAAATTTCTGAACTCATTCCTGTCTCCAATATTTCCACCCCCTAAAACAGAACCCCCAGGTTAAACATTAGATGAACTCTTAAGCTGAAAGTGTTGGCTTCCAGCTTCTGCTCAAATTCTCCTAGTAGTTTCCAATATTATATTTTTATTTTTAGAAAACTTAAAAGCCATGTTTTTTGTATAGCAACACACAATTTACATATTAAGCAACATTATAATAGATTTATAATAGATTTGCCATAGTTTTAAAAGGAGTAAATCATAAAGGGAAACTTTCAGATTATAAAAATAACATTTAAAACCTCACCTTTTCTAAATGGGTCAATGTGACAAATGTATTCAGTGATTAATCAGGTCTAATTCCTATTAAACTAATGGCCAATGGAATTTAAAGAAATCCCAACAATCACTCCCTGAAAGGAATAGTTCATGTAGGATTCTTATGGAATAAAAAACTGGTTCTCTACTATTTTGATACTCAGAAAGTTTAATTTACATGCCTGTTATGAAGAAAGACCAATTATGACAAAATTGAAAACTAGAAACAATGGGTATACATCTTCTTTCATGATATATATGTCCTATTGAAAAATCTCCAAAGCTCTGAGAGACCAGGCCTTGTGTCCCCATCCGGCCTGCTCTGAGCCCATTTCCCTAACGGCCCACTTGACTGTGCCCATATTCCTTCTTTCGTGTAGCACACTGTTCATCCTCCTCTCCTATTTTAAATGTCCTGCTGCTTACACCACAATCCCCTTGGTTTTTTATTGAATTTTCATGATTTTCATCCAATATAACTTGATGGGTATTTCAGTCCCCTCCCCTATTCTCACCCCCCCTTGTTGCCCTTGACCCATTTAATATACTCTTATCACATGCATGCATCCCATGGAGTCTAATTTATGTCCCCAAATGTCCTTCAGTGGGGGCCCTCCCTCTGGAGCCGGGTTAACTTACTTGACAGTTCCGTTCTTGAAAGAGACTGTCTCTGCCTCTACCAGCAGTGTCTGTTGCTACAGTTTCCGTAGGTGGGGTGGGAGTTTCCTACCCACTTCCCCAGGAAGTTTTCTGGTTTAAGCTGGCATGAGACTTGTGCAGCTGTCCCTACTGCTGTGAGTTCATGTGTGTAGCTGATCAGGTGTCTGAACAACTCTGCTTCTCTGTGGTCATGCATCACCTCTGGCTCTTACAATCTTCCTGCTCCCTCTTCTGCAGTGATCCCAGAGCCTTGGGGACAGAGGTTTGAAATGGGCGTCCAATTCAGAGATCAATGTTCTGCAGCCTCCTCTTCTCTGGATGAGATGCACTTGTGGGGTTCTGTGTTAATTCCCAAATGTTGCATAACAAACTTCTCTGGTGAGAGTTGAGAGATGAATTAATCTATGAGTATATCAATAAGTCACTAAGAATCAGTTTAGTTACAATAACTATTTAGTAGAAAACTAGTCCTATGGACCTGTTTAGCCTCACAGGTCTAAGTCTGATACCAATGACAGGTACGGCTCCATCCTAGAAGAAGATCTTAAATCTAGTTACCGAGTGGCTGGTTACTCTTCTAGTATTTGCGCCACTTATTACACATCGATGGGCATATCTTTTCCAGGAAGTTGTTATTGTAGTTCACAGGGATCACAGCTGGATAAGGGTGATAATTATTTGTCCTTCCAGTAACATACACAGGGCCTTCCAACAGAACACTAGCCAGTGGAGCTGAGGCTTAAAGGCAGCACCAGCTTGATTCTTCCTTGTTTATTCTTCAGCTCCGAGATGTAGAGTCTCAGCAATAGGGCCTTGCTATCCAGCTCCTGTAGGTAGACAAGAGGAGAAGCAATGGCCACTATTGAATTATTTGAGAGTCTAAGTGGCCCCTGGCCAACAACTTTTAGAAAGGGAGTCTATCCCTGGTAGTGAGGTTTTTTTCTCCATTGGTCTATGTCTAGAAAGAGCAGTGTTGCCCTGTTATAGGATAACTCCTTTTAATCTCTTTTTATGATGTATAAGTATATACTTTAAGAAGGTTATATAGTGGTAGGTTTCTATATCACTTTTTCTAAAAGCCTTTAGTATCACTTATCCATCTCTATACTCCCTCTACCCTGCCCTTCCATGCCCCATCTCGTTTACCCCTTCCTAGTCTAATGTTCCCCTCCCCCTCATATCACTGCATTCTACCTGCTCTCCCAGGAAGTCTCCCTCACACCCATTGACATTTCTTAATTGCTTGACTTCTCTGAAATTTAAAATTAAAATATGTATATCTAAGCTTTCAAAGTTAGCATCCAGCTATGGGAGACAACATGTGATATTTGTCTCGCAGCTACACTGCTTTCTATTTCATTTACTTGTTTCATTCTGTCTTATTTTCTCTTTCTTGGTGAATTTGAATCATATGAGTGTTAGGAATCCATGCCGTGAAACACCCAATGTGTGGATAGAAGACAGTTTAGTTCTGAGTAGAGATTCACTGTGTATATGTGGGAAGGAAGGAAGGAAGGAAGGAAGGAAGAGAGGGAGGGAGGGAGGGAAAGGAAGGGAAGGGAGGAAGGAAGGAGAGAGGCAAGCAGCACATTGCTTTATACAATATCTTTAGAACTGTTTCCATACATGATTCTGCAAGAACAGTGATTCTATAATGTTATACTTATGCTAGTAAAAGTATACCCATCCTTTAAAACCAGAAGAGAATAGAGAATTGTGGTCTTTATTATGTTTAATAGAACAGAACTTGTTACCTCAAATAAGGGATTTCCCTGGTACAATTTGTCAATGAGAGCTAAAGTTCAATTAATCAAGTTCTTAGTAATGAGACTTGAATTTACACAACAGGAAATTAAAGATCATTATAGACAATTATGCAAAGACACAAACCAACGTGTAGTTGGCCAGCTCTGAATTCCAATAAATATGTAACAAATGAATAATTGCTTTTTCATGTTTCTAAGGCATCTGTTGTGTCAAATGTTGGTGAATTTTAAATAATGGAGTTACTGATTTACTTTTGTTAAGCGGTTAATGGATTTAGTCTTGAAATGGGAACCTTCAGGAGGAAGACAGGGAATATATTATGAGCAAAAGGAAAGAGAAAAAAAGACATGATTGACATTTTTTCTTGAGGAAACTGGGAAGCATTTGTTCTCCTGGTAAGAACGATCCTTTGAGGGTGTGCTGCTCCAGAGAGAACATTCTGTACCTTGTGGGTGTCTTTTTGCATTGAGAAGAAAGTAGTGATTTTGGTTTCAGACCTAAATAATTGCATGACACTGTCTCTATATGCATGTCTGGAATGTCACCAGATAGCAAGTCCTCCTTATGCTAGCTAGAAATGCTTACTGTGCTAGGTGGGTAAAGGACTCCTATCATGAACTGTAGTTTGACTGTGATTCTACAAAGGTTCTACTGTCCCTTATTCAAATCCTGGAATGTTTATCTGCCTGGCATCTCTTGTCCTTGGAGTCCTTGCTTGCTCATCCCTAAAGCAGGTGTCCTGAGTTCTGGGACCAGGCAATGGGGAGAAACTAACACATCCATCTCCTCCATGTAGATCCAGGGTTTGCTCATTCGCTGGTTAATTCAACACATATTTATCAAGTCCTAGCAAAATCCACAGTGTCGTTGAGAGGTAAAGCTCAATCAAGTCCCCAAGAATGAGACTTGAATTTGCACAACAGTGAAATTAAGAATCATTTATAGGCAATCATGCAAAGAAAACCAAAGTGTTTCAAGTTCTCTGAAGTCCAGTAAGTGAATAAATAATGTTGCTCTCCTCGTCGCTCTCTGTTCCTGGCTGGCAGGAAAAAGGAGAGGACAAACTCTTGTTCTTCCAGATGCAGTTTATTCAGGCAACTCATATACCAACTCCCTCTCTCCTTCCAGTGTCCCCTACTCATATCCCCTCTCTCAACCCTGCCTCCTGCAAGGGTGTGAGCACCATGGCAGTCTCTCATTGGTCTGTAAGTGGTATGCACAATATATGGAAGTCAGCGGACACACTAATGAGGGTTCAAATTTGGCGTTCTCTTATTGGCTGGGGAATGAGCTGGGCAGTCAGGCAACAATCAGGCGATAAGACCTGGCCAGGGTCCAAAGCACCATTTTGGCCAACACCCGCTCTCCACATCTCACCCTTTCTTTTATAATATGGCAGAGAGAATGCCTGTCTTAGGTTGCCCCTGCAGAGGTATTCCTTACCCGTCATGGGGTTAAACAAACAGCATAGGTTTGTTCCCTGTCTTAGGTTGGTAATACATGCAGCGGGTCTTACCCGTCTTTGACTACTTCTCTAGCATGCCAAGCCAAACTTGAGGTGAACTGCCCAGTTCAATGGTGGCAAGAGACTGTACGAAGTATGCTCTTACTCTGTGCTGATTGTTCCGCATGCGCATCAGACACCACAGACACAATGACCCGCGCAGGATTATACTGCAACCCAAACCCACTGTTCCAGCCCACTGCTGTAGGTGAGACACCGCCTTCGACATCCAAGAGATAAAACCCTCAGACGTGGACAAGTCTACTCGTGTAGAGTTGATGTGCACGATGGATGAGCGGAGTTCTTCCAATAGAGAGTCGAGTTCACTGGACCAGTTTCCTGTTAAATGAGAGACTGCATGATAGATTAGCTGCATGGCTCAGATTCTGGAAAGGTACAGAGGTAATACAGAGCCCAGAATGTCTCCATTCACACCCCAACTGTGCTATCTGTATAAGCACATCGAGCTGATCCTGCAACAAATCAACCCTTTAATTGAGTGACATAATTCCTGTTTTGAAATGATTATTAATATTCTGTTGATTGGTCAATGCCTCAGCAACACCAGCAGACAAATTGTTAAGTGCAGCTGTTGTCTGAACAGTTGATGTCAGGAAAACTGCCGCAGCTGTAGCCGCAGCAGCTGATGCTTCGATTGCCATGAAATACCACCGCTAGAGGAAAGGTGGTAGCATTCCAGCATAAAGCATAGAAACAAATCCTGTTACCACAGGTGACATTATTTCTTTCATAGCTTCCATTATACACAAGGAACACAAAGGGGGGCCATACGCATACAGGCATGGGTTTGAAAGTGCCAAGCTTCCCTGAGCCATGTGGCATTGGACTGGCTGGTCCACGGAGGGGGTGCATCAAACCAGCCTCCTGTCTGGTTATGCATACGTACACAATCACTGTCCTGGGATATGTTAGTAATCAGTTGGAAGCACAGTAATCCGTTTAGGGGCAGGTGTATGGTCTCTTGTACTGCTGTTAATGTGTCATCTAATGGTAAAAAAAAGAAGAGACCTCCATGTTATCATTAGTTGTAAAAAGGCGGGGGAATACTTGCGCTGAATGGGTGACTGGGATAGGTTTAGGGAACACTGTCATCAGCCCCCAACGAAGCTCTTCCATCATCGCCATGGGCCATGGCACCATCATCACGAGTATCCCACACTTCCACATCTTGAACCACTTGGGTCAGCCTTTCTGGGATCCAAAGAGGTTGTCGATGATCCTGAGGAAAAACACAGACAGCTCCTCTCGCTCATGTTAGGACCGGGTCCGGGCCATACCACTTTCCTGTAAGTATGTCTTTCCACATTACAAGCCCTTTTGAAGTGTTGTCTGTTTGTGTGTGCCTGTCCACAGCTGACCACCCGTGCTAATCTAAATTTTAAAAAAATTAATAGTAAAAAGAGCAATCGCAAGTCTTTCCTTTGGAGGAGAGCCAGAGGCTATTCCCCCCTTTTGTTTTTGAAGGCACTCCTTTAGTGTACGATGAGCACACTCAATAATGCCTTGTCCTTGTGGATTGTATGGCAAACCATGAATGAGGCGAATGCCCATCATCAAACAGAAGGAGGTAAAGGAGCCTGAAGTGTAGGCCGGGCCATTGTCAGTCTTTAACTCTTTAGGCTGTCCCCAGGCTGCCCACATCTGGAAACAATGTTCGCGGACATGACGGGCCTTTTCTCCAGAGTGTAGGGAGGCAAAAATAATTCCTGAGGCGGTATCAACAGAGACATACACATATTTTAATGTGCCAAATTCAGGGATGTGAGTGACATCCATCTGCCATACATGTAATGGGAGGAGACCCCTGGGATTAATCCCAAGGGACTGTTACGGCAGAAGTGGGGCACATTGATGACAATTTTTTACAATATCGCGAGCATCGGCTCGAGAGATGTGAAATCGGGAGGCAAGCGTTTTAGAATTAACATGAAAGTGGGAGTGAAAGGTGCATGCAAGTTCCTGAGGGGAGGAGAGAAAAGACATCAGAGCTCTGGACGCCTTATCAACTGAATCATTGCCTTCAGCTAGCGGGCCAGGCAGTCCGGTGTGAGCCCGAATATGCTGAACAAAGAATGGGTGGTCTCTCTGGAGAATGAGCATGTGTAAAGTACGCAGAAGAGACCCGACAGTTGACCTGAGATTGATCTTTCCTACTACCTCGAGCCTTTTTAGGATATTAACAACATATTGACTGTCAGAAATCAGGTTGAAAGGAGCATTAAAGGTCTGAAACACTGTTATAACTATCTTGAGCTCAAAAACTTGAGGGGAGGCAGGAGAGAATGGTACTGTGACTGGAGGAGCTCCTGCCACCATATAAGCACCTTGGCCTATCTTAGATCCATCTGTGAATATGAGAAGGGCACTGTTTAGCGGGGCAGATGCAGTGATGCGGGGGAAAATTACAGGATGAGCAGAAGCGAGATGCAACAAAGGGTCCCTAGGATAGTGATTGTCAAGTGTGCCCGGGAAGGAACAACGCAGGATGGCCCAATCATCTAATGATGCAGATAGGATCTCAATTTGTTGTTTGGTGTAAGGAACAATGATCACCTGTGGAGAGACTCCAAAGTGCTGAATGCACTGCTGGACACCCAGGAGGGCCAGAATGGCCACAGTGGTCGGGTAATGTTCAAGTGTTTTTGCTGGAGAGATTTTTGGATGAACCCAGAGAAGTGGGCCGCCCTGCCATATCACCCCAGTGGGTTGACAGGGAGACTGTAATATGCAGAGTGTGATAGGCTGAGATGGATCACGGCGCCTAACTGCAGCGGTCTGAATCTCCCTCTCAACTAGTTGCAAAGCCTGTTTAGCTTCTGCAGTAAGGCGCCTAGGGGAGTGAAGGTCTGTCTCACCGGGCAGGATATCATACAAATGTTGCAATTGACAATTTGGGATATGTAGGTAGGGTCGGACCCATTGAATGTCTCCTAATAACTTTTGAAAATCATTTAAAGTCGTCAAATGGTCAGTACGTATACAAACTTTTGTGGCCGAACTGCTTCTGGGGAGATCATTGTACCCAAATAATGGACCATGTTTTCCTTTTGCCTTTTCTGGGGCTATATGTAAATTTTTTCGGCTCAAAGAAGTAACTAAGTCGAGATATGCCTCATCTAGCATCACTTCCTCTGGGGCAGCCAACAAGATATCATCCATATAATGGCAGAGCTTTAGTATTGGAAATTTCTTTCTGACTGGTTTCAGAGCTTTAGCAAAAAAGAGCTGGCACATAGTGGGGCTGTTAGCCATCCCCTGCGGTTGGGCAATTTTTTCCATGCCCTGGTTCCCATATCATTAATCTGATTGTATACTTGGACAGGATAATTAATTTGTTGATTAGCGAAACGTCCTTGCCCCATTAACATATCAACATCCCAGGCAGGCTGGTTGTTGGCCCGGTTTTGCATGGCCTGATCATAGGCCAACTCTAGATATATAGCTTTCCAATCAAGGTACTGCCCCGGCGACAAACAGGCTCAGGCTAAATTTTGCCAATCGCCAGGGGTCATGCCTGTGAAATCATGTAAGCGGCAGTCACTCCATATGAGCGCACACTTTCTGCTATATTTTTTATGATTTTAAAATCGAGTGGCTCATGATAATGGTTATTGTCCTGTTGGTTTTGGAAGACTGGAAAACATAGGGCTGGATTTTGAGTGGCTACCTCCCTCCAGCACTCCGGATGAAACGATAGTGCCAGGTACGCAAAAGGGGAGGGGGTCCCAGGGCCATCGGCAGTAGCGGAGGTCCCGGGCCTGCCAGCTGTATGCTAACCTTCACTTGCTCCATGCTTTCTACCAAACTCTCCAACTCATCAGCCGACATGTCCTGCTCTTCATCCTCAACCCCCTTGGGTGGCGCCTGTTCCTCTTTTAGCTGCTGTAGAAGTTCTTCCCCTTTTTTTATTTCTGCTGTGCAGCTCCCTTCATCGCCCAAGCAATTTCCTATTAATTTCCAAATCAGAACTACACCTCTCTGCAGAATTCCTTGTTCCTCAGCAAACATTAGGTCCCCCAACTTTCTCCAGCAATGTGGCATGAGGTTTCCGGTCACATGAAACCAGGGCATGATCTCATCTACTTCTCCTAAGAACTCATCTAAAGTTTGGGTCTTTATGCCAATTCCTTTCACTTTCAGCAGTTCCTTTAAGGTATCGGCAATGGCCGCATTGAATTTGAATTCCCCATTGTCTCTACTCCCAAGAACCTTAAGTCCCACCTTACCTGGGAACATTACCGGCTAGCCCACCTGCCTGCGTCTGGTTCTGAACCGTGCTCCACCCGAGGAGGTTCCCGTCCGGCCACCACTTGTTGCTCTCCTCTGCTCTCTGTTCCTGGCCGGCAGGAAAAAGGAAAGGACAAACTCTTGTTCTTCCAGACGCAGTTTATTCAGGCAACTCATACACCAACTCCCTCTCTCCTTCCAGTGTCCCCTACTCATATCCCCTCTCTCAACCCCGCCTCCTGCAAGGGCGCGAGTGCCGTGGCAGTCTCTTATTGGTCTGTAAGCGGTATGCACAATATATGGAAGTCAGCGGACATGCTAATGAGGGTTCAGGTTTGGCGTTCTCTTATTGGCTGGGGAATGAGCTGGGCAGTCAGGCAACAACCAGGCGATAAGACCTGGCCAGGGTCCAAAGCGCCATTTTGGCCAACGCCCGCTCTCCACAAAATAACTGACCCAGACAGACACTGGGGCCGCCTTCCCAAAATCCACCCTCCATCAGGGAAGACAGGCCAATCCAACAGGTAGGCGTACAAGACGGCAAGAGGAAAGAGCATGGTGGCATCTCTAGGATCAGACCTTTCTAAGGAAGGGCAGGACTGCTGGAAGCCGAAGTCTGAGGGATGAAGAAGTGCAGTCTGGGTGAAGAGGGGAGGGATGAATGCAAAGAAGAGTTCTAAAGCCCAGAAGGAGAGGAGAGAGGCTCTTCCAAGGGGTGCAAGGTTCTGAGTCAACAGGAAAAGATGAGCCAGGCTGCCGGTGTGTGCGGTGACACACACCAGTCAAAGTGACTGTCAGAAGTGATCCATCTGCTTGTGAAGAAAAGGTGGGCTGAAGACAGGCCTTGCCACTGCTGCCACACCCCAGGGGAAGATGACAGGGGCATGGCAGACGCAGGAAGGACCACAGGTGTGTGACGGGGGATTGGTGGATGCAGGAAGGACTGCAGGTGTGTGACAGGGCTTGGTGGATGCAGGAAGGACTGCAGGTGTGTGACAGGGCTTGGTGGACACAGGAAGGACTGCAGGTGTGTGACAGGGGCTTGGTGGATGCAAGAAGGACTGCAGGTGTGTGACAAGGCTTGGTGGACACAGGAAGGACTGCAGGTGTGTGGCAGGGGCTTGGTGGACTCAGGAAGGACTGCAAGTGTGTGACAGGGCTTGGTGGACACAGGAAGGACTGCAGGTGTGTGACAGGGGCTTGGTGGATGCAAGAAGGACTGCAGGTGTGTGACAGGGCTTGGTGGACACAGAAGGACTGCAGGTGTGTGGCAGGGGCTTGGTGGACACAGGAAGGACTGCAGGTGTGTGACAGGGCTTGGTGGATGCAGGAAGGACTACAGACATGTGACAGGGCTTGGTGGATGCAAGTAAGACCACAGGCATGTGGTCTATTGATTACTTTTCTCATTTCTGTGAACAAAGCAACCAATAGAAAGGATTTATTTTAGGTGCTGAAGGAATGTAGGCCACATGTTGTTAAGTCATGGAAGTGGCCATTGTAGGTGATTGGTCATCTGCATTTTGAGTCAAAAGTTTTTTGCTACGTTTTAGTCAACCCAGAACCTTGGCCCATGGGATGGTGCTGCTTGCAGTTTTAACTCATTCTAGAAACATATGTGATTAGCGGTTTGTTCTCTAGATGGTTCTACAACACAAGTTGGTAATCAACATTAACCATCACAAGTGAGAAGAGGAGAAAGAGGTGCAAGAAGACTGGAAAGGGACAAGCTTGGGGAAACAAAGACTTTGTTTTGAAGACAGGTGATAGATGATGTTAGATGTCAAATCTAGATGATTTCCTTCAGTCTCACAACTAAGGACCTGAAGACAGAAGTCTGGTCTCCCCAGTCAATCTATGCTAAAGTTTCTCAGCACGATTGATACTTGAATGAGTTGAAGGGACATCCTTTGCATTATAGGAGGATTAGCAGGATGTCTAGTCATCATCCATTGAAGACCAGAACCAACCACAGGAGGATTAGCAGCATGCCTAGTTATCAGCCATTGAAGACCAGAACCAACCACAGGAGGATTAGCAGCATGCTTAGTTGTCAACCAGTGAAGACCAGAACCAACCACAGGAGGATTAGCAGCATGCCTACTCATCAGCCAGTGAAGACCAGAACCAACCACAGGAGGATTAGCAGCATGCCTAGTCATCAGCCAGTGAAGACCAGAACCAACCACAGGAGGATTAGCAGCATGCCTAGTCATCAGCCAGTGAAGACCAGAACCAACCATCTCACTATTCTTCAACATAGGAGTGTCTCCCCATACCTCTAAATGTCTCCTAGGGAGGACCTGCTCCCTCTGACAGTCACCAGCCCCTGCTGACTCATGAAACTCATACTGGCTTTTGTCTCATAGAGAAGTGGGCTTAAATCCTGGGTCCGTAATGCAGTGTCTCACATAATTTATCTAACCAATTCCACATAATCACTTGTAAAACGAGAGATGTTTCTGTCCTGCCCTGGCCATTCTAAATATTCTCTCTCTCAAGTGATCAGTGCAAAGTTGAACAAGTCTAGCTGCTCCATTTTAGTTTTTATAAGAACCTGCTCATCCTGCCCCTGCCCCATCTCTTCAGCCCCAGCCTACCTGTGGTCTGAAATGAAAGCCATCTGCTTCAACTTCCATTTATCCATCCAAGTCAAGTTTAACTGATCTTCCAAGACCTGTTGAAATTTCCTCCCTGGTGAAGATTTCCTTCAGTCATTCCAATATAGTCTTATTAATTTCATTTATGGACTCTCCCAAACATTAAGAACTCCCCTTACATAATTTTGGACTTTGTAAAGTGTTAACAGATGCTCCACTTGTTCTCCCTATATATGTCCAAACTGACAGCAAGTGACTTTCCTGATCCTGAGATGATTATCTCCTGCAGGAAGCTGTTGCTATTAAGGGAATGTCGGCAGCTTGAAGTCTTCTACACATGGGTAGAAAACCAACTTCTAATGATGTAGAGTCCTCACAGACCACCCTGTGCATATGCAGCTGGATGATCACATCAACTTATCCTTTCTGGTCCTTTTTTGATGCACAATGATGCCAAGCCACATGAAATATAGATGAGCTCCCAGAGAGAGCAATGGCATGAGCTCATCTGAGAGGCTGACATTTTTCTCTCCTGTTTGAGGAGACTAAGTCTTCCAGGAACTCAAGGTGCACAAATATGGTTACCTCTCACCTTCACAAGAGATGCTGCTGTGAGCTCAGACAGCATCTGGCTTTGATCTCAGCGGGAAGTCAACTCTCAGATCCACTGCAAAGAAACCCAGGTTTTAGAATTAGCCTATTATTCTTTAACCTTGACTTTGCTAAGCCCCAGAAATGGACACAAATAAAATGTAAGTGCTGACCAGTATGATTCTAGATGCCACCAGGCTGTAATGTAGTTTCTGTTGTTAGCCGTGTGAAGGTGCTTAAACTTGATCTTGGTTAAATTCCCATATAATAGATACTTAGTAAACACTTAAACAGATTCCCTAGCTATCTGTCCATGGCTCTTTTGTTCCCAGCTTCAACATTCCTTGATAAAATATGAAAGTTTGAGTCAGTATGTGTTATACTAAATCTCTAGCCACTGAAAGCCGAGTCTTGAGGCCTAGTTAGTGGGGAATAGTCATGAGATTCTGCTCAGCTGGAACACTGGACGCTATGCCCGCTTGAGTCAGAGTGACGACTTTCTGCTGTCATGGATTTTTTATGGATTTTGTGTTCTGCTTAAGAATCTGTTTAACAGTGGAGACAGGTCCGTAAAATAAAAACTGTCAAATTACTGACCACATCCAATTGTGTGACATGGTCTATGATCTCGATTATGGAGGAACCACAAGAAATGGTCCCCCAAAAGTCTTCTAAGAAGAATTTAGGTCATCTTCAGGAAAGAGCTTCATTGGGGAAAATAGATCTTTGATGAATTAGGGGAATTAGAGAATCCCTTATTAATGCAAAGATTTAAGAAAAAGAAAACTACCTTTGTCAGTAGATATTTCTTGGAATAGATTGGTTCAGAACCACACCGAATGTATTCTTCTATTGAATACTTTAAGGAAATCTTGTGGCTCAGACAAGACTCTTCTCCTCAAGAACTTCACAATGCACTATGGGAAGTGATCTATCTCTAATAGCTGAAGTAAAATTAGGAAATGTAAATCCCACATAGGTTGGTGCAAAGGACTGGAGACCCTGACTGGAAAAAGAAACAAAACAAAACATATAGATACAGAGGAATATCAAATCTGAGAAAGGAAACTTGATTTCTCTCCTCTCTCTCTCTCTTTCTTGTGTGTGTGTGTGTGTGTGTGTGTGTGTGTGTGTGTGTGTAAAACATGCATGCTGTGGAGTGTGTGGGTTGTGCACTAGCCCAGAGCAAGATGTCTTCTGTGGGGCTTACTATCTCAATTAGTTAGAGCATTAAAGGGAGATGGCTTTTTTACCATGGTTACCTGTGAAGGCAAGGGTCCTAAGCCAACCCCCTCATAGCCCCCCAAATTGATAGACCAAGTCCTGCAGCCCTGCTTTGAAGATCCAGGCAGAAAGCGTCCCACTCCTGCAGTAAGAGCACATGTTGCTTTCGCTAGCACGGTGGAGCCTGGGGCGGCTCTCGTAAACATTGGACACTGTGAAATTCCTGTGCACCTTCTCACCCCCCACTTCTTGCCTCAAAAGCCCACCAAATGTTGCTTATAAGACCCCTGACTCCTGTTAATAAACGAGTTATTCCCTCTCTTGGAATTTCTCCTGGGTCTCTTTGATCAGTCTCAGGCTCTCCTGAATTCCTGCCCACCCCTCCACCCCCCGTATCTCCACCTGCTTCTCAGGAGGCAGAGGCTGAAGGGGTGCTGAGGAACTAACGGTCAGCTCGTGGACACAGGAAACAACGGTCTTCCTCTACATTCTCCATTTGATGAACTGGAAGCTCATGCTGTCAGCTGAGCTGGTGGTCAAAGCTGCCAGTATCTGCCTCAATCTCCGCTCAGTGTTATGACCCACGCATGCACAGCCATGACCAGCTTCTTATGTGGGTGCCAGGGATTCACACTTTGGTGCTCATGTTTGCAGAACAGGCTCTCTTACCCACACAGCATCTCCCCAGTACTACACCTCCCTAGAACACACATTTTCACAACAGAGTCTGACTGTGTAGTTCTGATAGCTTGGAGCTCACTGTGCAGACCAGGCTGCTCTCAAACTTGCAGTGAGTCTTCTGCCTCCTGAGTGCAGGAATTATAAGTGTGTGCCATCATGCCTGGCCTAGGAAACTTAATTATGATGCAACAGATCAGAAAATGCAAAGAAGACAAGGTCCATCCTCCAGAACACAGGGCAGAGGTTATCCTGGGACACCAGGTAGTAGTGCTGTCTAGGGTGCAGTAATGGATTCATTTTCTCTGCCACTTAATTAAAATGCAGGCAGGAAGGAAGTGCTTTTGGAAATCATGGGGTATCTCAGCAGAGCCAACATATGGTACTTGCTGGTGGAAGCTGACAGCTTCCTTAGTTCAGAGCCTGCAGCTTGTACCTCTTAGACTGATCACTGAATTGAGGCCTGGGGTATCAAGGCCTCTTTAGAATCAAACAGTAGTAGTTCATGAATCAAGAGCTACCAACCTGCTGAGCTAGTTACCGCCCTCAGGAGTTCATATATAGTCCTAGTAAGTTCAACTCCAAATATTATCACAACATACTGAAAACTTTCAGGATTCTAAAATCATTATAGGAAACATTGGAGACTTCATTCAGCTTCGAAGACTCTGTAAACTGTATTTAAACACAATCAAAGTTCTCATCCAGCTCATTGATTAAAATATTACAAAGTCACTTGAGGATGAGTCTGCACACCCTGCCACACAGTTGGCGCCCTCCTGTTCAACACAAGTGTGCATGTCTATACCGGAAGTGGTCACTAGCCTGCTTAACAGTACAGCTACTTGGGCTGTAATCAGTTCTTCCCAATCACGGACAGGTCAAAACCTACATTTGCTTTACAGGGAGAGACACATTTAGCTCTTGTAGTCATCATCCTGTGAGGTCAAACTTCTTGTTTGCTCGTAGCTCCAGTCCAGGGTAAACCAGAAAAATATGAATGTGGATAATGGACAGGCTAAAGGACAGGGTTACCAGGAAACTGCTGCAGTTATTTTTATTCTATGATAAATGTATATATATCTTCTAGCATTGCTACAGGAAACCACAAAAACTATGGTGACTTGGATTTTGAAATATATATTTACAAATATGTAATATGGTGTTTAGTCCTCTCTCTGCCATCTATCTGTTTTCTCTTTAATCCCTTTTATTGTAATCTATTTAAAATATTTTTAAACAGATTTCCATTCTGTTGTGTGTGTTTTGTGTTGGCACCTGAACCTAGGGCCTCAGGAAAGCCAGGCAGGGGCTTCACCAGTGAGATATGTCCCTTGCCTTTCTTCCACTCCATCTTTTGAGACAGGTCTCAGTGTCTCCCACACTGGCCATTCAGGCTTGGAACTTGCTTCCCGTCCTCCTTCAACAGCTTCCCAAGTAGTTGGGCTTGTAATTAGCCTGTGCCAATAAGCCAAACATTCAGGAGATTTCTATTTAGATAACTGAACAAATTGGATAACATTTTCCATGTATAACATAAACATGCTTTCTTTCCCCAGAGTCAAAATCGATGAGACTTCAACCATACACAAATGTTACAATGGTCTAATTCCAATATTCCCTTAGTATTTCTAAAGATTGAATTAATAGTTAACTAGGTTAAAGGGCAAGGTGGCTTTGCAACTAGTCTCCGGCAGATGTGTTTACAACTAGTCTCCGGCAGATGTGTTTACAACTGTGTGCACCTGTGTACCCACAAATAGCATGGATTAGCAACAAACTTCAGGACTGTGCTCTCTGGAACCATTATTCTCTATAGCAGGGCAATGGTTGATGTGTCAAGTTTAGAACTGGTGCTTAGAGCTGCCCTAGTTGATATATACATCTTTTTTTAAAAAACGTTTTCTTTTTTTTTTATTTTATTTATTTCTGTATGTGTATGAATGTACTGTCTGCATGCAAGTTTGTGCACCCATGTCGTGCAATGCCTCGGAGGTCAGAAGAGGGTGTCAGATTCCCCTGGAACTGGAGTTCTCCTGGAATTGGAGTTTCAGATGGTTCTCGACTGCCATGTGGGTGCTGGGGATCGAACCCGGGTCCTCTGTAAGAGCGGTCGGTGCTCTTAACCGCTAGGCCATCTCTCCAGCCCCGATATATACATCTTAAAACTATGACCTGTTGAATAATAAAAAGCAGACAAGTGATTATATGTTGAAACACTTTCATGGGGGTTGATGGAATCTCAGACACTGGGAGAGAGGGAGGGTCTCCCAGAGTTTTCTCAACTTCTAACAGCAATAGTGTAGCAGAGGAATTGACAGCTCCAGAGACTTAGGATGTCACGTGACCCTGAGCCCCGCCCCCCCCTATAGGCATGATCACTTTGGGTATCTCCACAGTCACTCCAGACTCTGAATGGCCAGGATCTTTCCTGTAGGAAGGATGGGGTGAGGGCAGACACAGGCAGCCCATCCCTGGACAGCACACAGGGAGCAGTCAGCCCTCAGGATATTCCCCAGCTGGATGTGCTTGATTTGGAGTGGAGACAAATGAGGAAATGGGGTTTATTTTGTTAACAGGCTTGAGGAAGGATTTTTTTTTGGGGGGGGCTTTTTGAGACAGGATCTTCCTATAGACCCAGCTGTCCTGGAACTCACTCTGTAGACCAGGCTGGCCTTGAACTCACAGAGATCTGCCTGACTCTGCCTCCCAAGTGCTAGGATTAAAGGAGTGCACCACCATGCCTGGCCAAGGAAGGATTTTTTAATAATTTTTTTAATAAATTTTTTGTGAGACCAGATGTCACTGTATAACTCTGGATGGATGGATAGGAACTCACTATGTAGACCAGGCTGGCCTTGAACTCACAGAGATACACCTATCTCTGCATTGTGAGTTCTGGAATTAAAGGCATGTGCCATATGACCATCATATTTTTTTTAATTTAAATACAACTATACTTCATATTATTTAATAATACATAATGCATAACATAATTGAGCTAACTGAACTCTTTCTAGACAATGCAGGTACAATTCAAAATAATAATAAGTAAATGTGCATGAATATATTTATGGATTCATTATTTGTACTTTAGTGAGCAAAGATTTCATATCTACTAAACTCTGTACTGTTTTCAGATAACATAGTAAGTAATCTAAGGAAGGTTTTTATGAACTATGAATATGAATATGAAATATCATTTGCTTAAGTAAAAATACTTTTCACGTATAACTTGTATGCACATTGACAGATTTATCTTGTTTAAGACACAGATGTAAGTCCTGGCTTGGTCTCACTCATCAGTACAAAATTTTCTATATGCAGATTCAGTTCTGAGAATGCGTTTGGCGTCCACTCTGGCTTGCTCCCCTCAGAAGGAACTCAATCACTTGAGTCAGAGCCCCTTGGACACCCCCCCATCTGCTGTCCCTGCTGATTATCACAGATAGGTCTGTATAGAGCAGACCTCCATTCTCCTTGAATGAATGGCAAGACAAGGACAGTCCTCAAGGCTACAATGTGTCTCTTATTCCCTGATTAGGGAGTTTCCTCACCCAGCTCGCTTCTGGTCATGAACATCTGTGCTGTCCAGAAGTGCAGGGGTGACTTGACTTGTGTTGGTGTGTGTGTGTGTGTGTGTGTGTGTGTGTGTGTGTGTGTACAGAAGCACCTAGTGGCTATACATACCTACCTTTTCCTTTCTTGGGCATATGCTTCTGTGAGCTATCCACTAGGTCTTGCCCAAAATCCGTGTCTCCTGGTGGCACACGTGATCACACTTCTTCATACCACTTTTTCCTCCTTTTCAGTCCTATCGCCAGTCCCTCTGCAAGCCAAGAGTTTTAGAGTCTTCATCTCAGGTGCTGATTTCAGGAGACAAGCTGGGTGATGGGCCTGTTTTCTCTGCCACTGACAGAGAAATAACCTGTGCAGGTTATTCCTAACCAATGCAGTAGTGTGTGAAGGTAAGATCTTTATCAAACCACATTCTTCCATGGTGTCACATTGAGTCCCTTTTCTCATCCCTGGGACCAAATAGCTGGCAAGAGGAACTTAAGGGAGGAAGGGTTTACTTGGGCTGATGGTTTGGGGGTGTCGAACACGCGGCTGCTCGCTCACAGCTCTGAGATCAGGCAGTAGAGGAGGAGGTCACTGGTTTTCTCCTTCTCCCCCCTTTTATATTCAGTCTAGGTCCCCAGCCCAAGGGATTGTTCTGTCTACACTCATGGTGGGACTTCATTCTTCCAGGTAATTCCTCTAGAAATCCCTACACGGACACAGCCAGAGGTATGCTGGTCTCATTAACCTGACTGACAGCTGACATTAGATCATGTTCCATGTGAACTAGGAACATATTGATACACACATGCTGAGATAACCATGAAAGGCCGCAGTTCCTACCCTGAGGCTAGGTGCCACACTCAGGCTCACCAGCTCTGTGGGCATCCCTGAGACCAGGGAAACCCAGGGCTTTGCACACTCATGTTTTGGAGCGGTGTGGCTGTGGGAGAGCCCACTGAGGTGGAAGCCGATCGTTCTGCCTATACCTACCTGACCTCCTTTCTCACGCTGGCACACGTACTGGATTATAAGGATGTGCTGCCTGAAGCGGAGTGGAGATGGACCAGCGACAGTGAGCTCAATGCCAAGATGATCTGGGGGCTCAGGCGCAGGGAGTTCCAGTTCTGGGAGTATAGGTGCGACGGTGATGTGTGCTTCCCCTCGGTCCTTTTGCCTGATCAGCCCTGGCTCTGCGCATGTGTGAGTGCCCAGCTCATGCTGGGGATTCAGAAGGTCAGAGAGATTTTGGACAGGGCTCAGGAGATGCTGCCCAATCCTAAGAATCCCTAATGTTTCCATAAAAAAGCAGTAGTGACAGGGTGGCTTGAAGCACTGGAATTAATCTCACAGTTTAGGAGGCTGCTGGTGGGAGTGAAAGCTGCTGTGTCAGCACTGCTTCCTCCTGCGCCCCCTTGGCTTCTTGACTGACTTCTGTTCCTCCATGTCCTTCCTTCCAGGTGTGTTTGCCTTCTGATTTCTCCTGCCAATGAGGATCTGACTCACATCAGATCAGGCCCCACCAACAACCTCATTTAAGTTATTTACCACTTCAACAGCCCCATATCCATATTTAGTCACATTCTGACCCACCTAGCATCAAGGGTTTAACATAAAGTTTTAGGGCCTGCAAGATGGTTCATCAGGTAAAGGTTCCTGCGGCCAAGCATGAAGACGTGAGTTCAAGCCCCAGGACCCACAGAGTGTAAGGAGAGAACTGACTCCTAAAGTTGTCCCCTGATCTCCATACATGCACTGTGGCATGTGTGAGCCCATACATATGCACAGATACACACACACACACACACACACACACACACACATGCACACACACAATAAAAATACAATAAAAATAAAATAAAATTTGAAGGGCACACAATTTATTTTATAACAGGTTGTAGTAAAAATGTTGCTGGTAGTAAAAATGTTGCTGTAAGTTTCTTGGGTACTGTTTACAAAAACCAGGAAAAGATCTAATGCAGCGTCCAAATATGGTTGGCCAAGAGCGTTAGGGTGGGGCCATCCTGTGGAGTACGCAATGACTTAAGAGAGTAAACTCACAGACCTGCTTGCAGATGTGCTGCTATCCCCAAACACCCTGGTGAATAGGAGAAAAAAAAGACTAAAGAAGATGTATAATGTGATTCTGTATTTGTAAGTAAAGCATATACTTATGCTGGATGAATCCCAGTGGGGTGTGTGCACACAGGGGTGACTGAGGTCCCCGCACAGAGGTTGACACGAGGCTGTCGCTCTTGTGTTTTGGTCTCTGGTCTTTGAACAGTAGAACAACCACCATTTAATTGACATTTGCTCTGGGTGAACCATTCTTCCAGAGCTCTCCAATGTGTGTCCACATGACCCTCCTAATAACCATGATCTGTGTGCTATTATCTTCAATTTATAGATAAGTAAACTGAGGCAGAGGGGGAAGATCCACTTGCCAGGGTCAAGATGCTAGCATGAGCTTAACAAGTGCTGGCCAGTCTGTATCTCAGCCTGCATCCTTGTCTTCCATGAACACCTCTTGTTACTGTCCTCACAGGACACTCCCCCAAAGTATGTGAAAACCACTTAATGCGTTTCTCTTTAGGACATCTTAGCTTTGGACTAAGAGGGAACCACCATCCTCTGTACTAACTGAACATTAAGAACAGATTGGCTTTTGAACTTTCCCTCTAGATGTCAGGGTGGAGAGCCAGGCGGTCGGCTGCAGGACTCAGGTCCTCCTCCTGACAGAAGCTGTAACCTGAAGGTCTCTTTTTTTATCTAGCCAGTGGGACCATAAAGTTCCCTGAGCTGAACTCCAACATCTCTGGAAGATAAAAATAATTCTTGTATGTGAGACTCTTTCCAGCAGGGTTGTTTCTGCGTCCTTAGTCATTATCCTGAGGCAGATGGTTCTCAAATTTATAGCTCAATTCTAGGAAGACGCTGGAAGAGGACACATGTTTGTATAAAATACTAATATACGGATGTTTACAGAAAACCTTCCCACACAACATGGTAAGTGCTTTCTCTCTCTGGTGGATTACATAGACTATTGCAGGAAGACAACTCCACAGGACCTCATCCAGGTCCGTACTTTGATAAGACAGTAAGATTTCCTCCCATTAGAAAATTTTGAATTATTTATTTATTTATTTATTTATTATTTATCTTTTTTTTTTTTTTTTTGGTCTTTTTGAGACAGGGTCTCCCTGTAGCCCCAGCTGGCCTGGAACTCACTTCATAGACCAGGCTGGTCTTAAACTCCCAGAGATCCACCTGTCTCTGCTGGGATTAAAGGTGTGTGCCACCACACCCAGCACATTTTTCCAATTAATGTGTATGAGTATATTGCCTGCATGTGCACCCATGTCATGTAGTTTCCCCAGAGGTCAGAAGAAGGTATCAGATTATGGACAGTTGTTAGTCATCATGTGGATACTGGGAATAGAACCTGGGTCCTTTTCAAGAGCATCCAGTGCTCTTAACCACTGAACCATCTCTCCAGCCCCTGAAAATCTGAAATATTACAGGGAAAGTATTGACTAGGTTCAGAAATGAGTGATGTTGCTCTAGCCTGAAGGTGCTTCCTGAATAAGCCCAATGGACACATGAACACATAGGACTCTGTATGCGGAGAAGTTGAATCAGGCACCAACCACCATTCTAGGTCTGTGTCATAAAAATTCAGAAACTGGAAAAGATCCTAGAAATAAATCACAAGGCAGTGCTTTTCAATGTTCTCCAGGATCTTAGGGGTCTGTACACCACCATACGGACAGGAAAGAGTCTCCAGGCAACAAACTATAAAATGTCAGACTGACATATGCATTCTTTTTTCATTTAAATATTAAACTCTTTGGAAATACTTATTGAAAAAAAAACTTTCTTGGCTAAAAGATAGTTTGAAATTCATTAAATGCCAACACAAATTTCTTTTGTTAACAGCGGTGGTGTGTTAGACTTCTGTTACTGTGCCAAAATACCTGAGGTAATGAGCTTAAAAAGGTGAAAAGTTTATTTGGGATTTTGGTTTCAGAGTTTTAGTCCAGAGTCACTTGGCTCCGTTGCCCTGGACCTGTGGAGACACAGAATGCCATGGTGCCAGCATGTGGCCAAAGGAGACTGTTCACTTCCTGGTGGCCAGGAAATAAATCTAGACAGGAAGGAGAGAAGTTCCAGTGTTCCCTCAAAGTACAACACCAGTGACCTAACTTCCTTCTACGGCCCCATGTCCTGAGGGGTCCAACACTTAACAATAACACCACAGGCCACCAACTATACTGAGTGTCAGTCTATGAGCTTGGTCAGCTGATGCAGGCCTGTCATCCTGGACACTTAGGAGGCCGAGGCAAGAGGATCAAGTTCAAGGCTTGGGGCTGGAGAGATGACTGTGTGGTTAATAGCACTGACTGTTCTTCCAGAGGACCTGAGTCTGGTTCTCAACGTTCATATGGTAGCTAAGCAATCTGAAGCCTTCTTCTGATCTCCATGGACACTGTGTGACATGGATACACTTATTATATTATAGACATGCAGATAGAAGCACCTGTACACATAAAATAAATAAATAAAAAATAAATTTCTAAAAAAAACAGTTCAAGGCTAACTTGGGCTACAGATAGAGTTAAAACCCAGTCTGGGGGCTGGAGAGATGGCCTAGCGGTTAAGAGTGCTGACCGCTCTTACAGAGGACCCGGGTTCGATCCCCAGCACCTACATGGCAGCTGAGAACCGTCTGAAACTCCAATTCCAGGAGAACTCCAGTTCCAGGGGAATCCGACACCCTCTTCTGACCTCCGCGGCATTGCATGACACAGGTGCACAAACTTGCATGCAGACAGTACATTCATACACATACAGAAACAAATAAAATTAATAAAAAAAATTATATTAAAAAAAACCCCAGTCCGAGGGACTTAGTGAGAACCTGTCTCAAAGAATTTGGAATGTGCTGGAGGTTCACCCCACAATGATATGACAGAAAAGCCACTGGACTTGGGGAAATACAGACTAACCCAAAGATTTCTTGTAACTTGTTGGTCTTTTCATTTAACTCCACACAGTCCAGTCTAAGTTTTAACCGGCCTTCACATCTGGAGAAGTGTTGAGTTAAACCAAAGACTGAGGAAGGGTCAGAGAGGAGGGGAAAGAATCTCAGGATGGAGCAGCACAACTTCACCTGTTTCCTGCCTCCTGACAAGGGATGTGTTGTAATTAGTTATACACTTTCTCATTCATTTTTAACTTTGAGAAATATTTTCTCTTGTTCTCTATAGCTACTTAAAATATCTAGAAATTTTGCTCTATGAACATCTTTACCTAAATTTTCATGAAACTTTTTCTAAAAATTTTATTTTATTTAGAGACAGGGGCTCACTGTGTAGCCCCAGGTAGCCTATCTAGCCTAGAGCTTGCTATGTAGGCCAGGCTAGCCTGGAGTTCTCAGAGATCTGCCTGCCTCTGCCTCCTGAGTGCTGGGATCAAAGGCTTTTAGATCTATTTTATTTTTAATTGTGTGTGTCCTTGTGCGGGTGTGTGTACACGAGTGACGTGCCCATGGGGGCTGGGAGAGGTCATCAAGATCGCTCTGGAGCTGGAGTTATTTTTTTGTGTGTGTTTTTATGTATATTTTTATTGAATTTTTATACATTTCATACAATAAATCTTAATCATATTTAGACACCCTCCCCATCTGCACCCCCCATTGTTCTCATTTCCCCCCCCCACCACCACCACATTTCATACATTTTGTCATATAGGCTAAGGCCTATCAAGTCAGGCTTTTTTACTCAAATGTCCCTCTGTGCAAGTTCATCCCTTGGCATCTAGAGTCACTCCCTTAAGGAAGATAAATCTCTCTCACCCAGCAGTAATTAGTTGCCTGGCTCCAATACAGAGCTTTTTAAGGACTGTTTATGCATCTGTTGATAATAGACATCTTCTGTTTGCCAGGTGTGGTGGCACATGCCTTTAATTCTAGCACTTGGGAGGCAGAGGCAGTCAGATCTCTGTGAGTTCAAGGCTAGCCTGGTCTACATAGCGAGCTCCAGGACAGCTGGAACTACAGAGAGGCCCTGTCTCAAAAAAAACAACAAAAAAAGATATATATGTTTAACAGTACCAGAAATTGGGTTTTCCTCTTTTTTATTTTACTTTTTTTTTTTTTGTTTGTTAACTTTCTCTGGGGGTGTGGTTATTTTAATCTGATTAACATATATATAAAGTATTTGCATTATGAATAATGATTTATTTTATTTTATTTTTTTTATTTTTAAGGGATTCTACAATATAATGACACAGTTGTTTGCAGATAACATTGATGTTACTTCAGTATGTCATACAATTAGGTAATTGGTGCATTTTGCAAGTATCTATATGTCCAAATTTTGAACACCCAAGTTCCCGTAGTCCAGTTGGAGAAGCTTGTATGCACAGGCATGTTGATCAATCAGGAGTCCAGACTATATTCCTGTAGTCTCATGATTCACCCTATCTCTCTGCAGCCCTTACAATCTACCACGCCTCTTCTTCCACAGTTTGTTCCCTGGCTTTGAAAAGGGCACAAGTGGGTGAAGAAGAAAACACTATAATTTCTTTGGTGTTGTCATTTTGGACTCAGTCTGTTCAGGTTGTTTCCCTTCATGGATTGACAGCTTTCCCAGTGATACCCTTTTTGTCATACTAACAAAGCACAAGCTATTGGATGTACAGGCATTTAAGCAGTACAATTATTATGTCAAGCTAAGCTGTGAGCATAGACACAGATGCTTGGATGGATGCTAATCCGACAAACTGTGGTTCCTCTGTAAAGGGTGACAAGTTCTTATTTGTGGCTTATAACATCACCTAACCACTAGAGGACATAAGCTTGTGGCATCCGCTGTGAGTTATTCCTCCAAGGAGAGACTAATAGCCAAATAGATTTGGGATATATATAAGACACTTGGCTGCCACTGTTGCACAGTATCTCCAGGCTGTTGAGATGTAGCTGATATTGACGGAGGAGTCTTGCTTGTCTCAGGGAGACCAATATTTTGCTGTAGTGCTTTAGTGCCTTTTGGTAACACTCTCTAGCATTTCAGAGGCCAGTTGTACGCTAGCAAGTGACGTCTCATAACATTTTTTCATGCTCACACCAGGTCTTCGACAACAGAGGACTTACTGCCCTTTCTCCTTGCATATATCCCACTTATAGGCAAAAGGCCTTTATAATTGGGGGGGGGTTGAATCCCCTAGCCAACATCTCCTAGGCAGAATGATTCATTGCTGATGTCAGAGCTTTCCTGCAGTAATATATTTGGCTTAATTACACAACTTATAAACACTTTACTATTTGTGCTGGATAGCTTTAGTGTCAACTTGACACACCTGGGTTGAGGAGCCTCAACTTGGGAATTGACTCCATTGGATTAGCCTGTGGCCACATCTGTGGAGTATTTGTCTTGATGGTCGGCAGTGTGGAAGGCCCAGCCCACAATGAGTGGTGCCACCTGGCAGGTAGTTATGTAGGTATAAGAAGGCAGGCTGGGCATGAGCCAGAGCGAGCAAGCCAGTGGACAGCATTCTCCTGGCCTGTGCTTTGCTCCTGCCTCAGGTTCCTGCCTGAGTTCCTTCCTTGGGCTCCCTAAGTGATGAACTATGAACCAGGAGATGTAAGCTGAATAAACCCTTTCCTCCCCAAGTTGGCTTGGTCAGAGTGTTTGTCACAGTAAAGGAAGAAAAACTATAACAGAAATTGGTACCAGAAGAGTGGGGTATTGCTGTGACAGACCTGACCTTGGTGTTTGGGGGAAGGATTGTGAAGTGTTTGGAAATTTGGCTGGGAAGATCATTGAATACCTAAAGATTGTTGCTGTGGAGCTTGAGCAGTTTTGCTGAAGGAGTTGTAGAAGATGGAGCCTGGCTTGTGAAGTTTCTAGTTTCAAAGGGGAGCAGAGATCATCAGGACTGTGTAATCTGTGGGTTCTGGTGCAGCTGGCTGGATGAAAAATCAGCTGTAAAGTAACAAGAGACCAGAACCTGAAGTGAAATTTTTTGGTACTGGGGCAATTGATGCTGGTTAGCTGGGGCTGAAAATCAACTGTAAATAACAAGAGACCAAGCATCACGGTGAAATCTTCTGGGAGAATTTCTTCAAGGTTCAGCACACAGAAGCTGTGACCCAGAAAGGCCTGAGCCTCCATCTCGAGCAGAGCAGGACTTGGTAACGTGTAAGAGTCTCCTATATGGTTCCGGTGTTGAAATTTGAGGGGGTCACAGAGAGCGCCGAGGCTTGGCACTGTGAGAGGTCAGGAAAGACCATTGGTGGAAGTGCACCTCGGTTGCTGTGAAGACCCCAGGATTGCAGGGTCATGGAGAGAAGCTGAGGCTTTGCACAGGAAGGTCAGAAGAGACCATTGGTGAAGGTGCTGCCTCAGTTTCAGTAGCGACCCCAGCTTTTTGGAGATGCCGGACCTGGACGACCACCAAGAGCAGCGGTAGTGTGTAGAATGGAGTCGGCCTGGCCTGCGAGATGAGCTTGTGTGCCACGGATGGCAGATGGAGAGGGGAGCTGCCGAGACCCTTGGAGCCCAGAAGATCGTGAGTGAATCCCAGTTGTGTCAGCCTTGAGCTACTTTGCTGGACTTAGGTTTTGTTTGAGAGTGCCTATTCTTCCTTTGAAATAAGACAGTACTTGTTTGATTTTACAGCAGCCCACAGTTAAGAGACTTTTAATAGACTGGACTTTTAAGCGTTTGAACATTTTAAAGGACTGTGGGACTTTTTAAGGATGTACTGTCTTAGGTTGTGTTAATGTTAACATCATACTTTGGGGATAAGAACTGGAAAGGTGGTGGTTTAATAGTGATGTGTTTTGTGTGTGTCAAGTTGACAAGGGGTAATTGTCTGATAGCTTTAGTGTCAACTTGACACACCTGGGTGAGGGAGCCTCAACTGGGGAATTGACTCCATTGGATGAGCCTGTGGCCACATCTGTGGAGTTTGTCTTGATGGTCGAGCAGTTGGAGGGCCAGCCCACAATGAGTGGTGCACCTGGGCAGGTAGTTATGTATGGTATAAAGAAGGCAGGCTGGGCATGTGCCAGAGCGAGGCAAGCCAGTGGACAGCATTCCTCCGTGGCCTGTGCTTTCAGCTCCTGCCTCCAGGTTCTGCCCTGAGTTCCTCTTAGGCTCCCTAAGTGATGACTATGAACCAGGAGATTGTAAAGCTGAATAAACGTTCCTCCCCAGTTGGTGTCGGTCAGATGTTTGTCACAGTAATGGAAGACAACTAGAACACTATTGAATTTGGCTCTAGAAGAGAAAATATCCTTTCACAGTTCCTATGCCTATCAATCAATTAATATGTTATGCTGTTTTATAGGAAATTACCACTGTAACAATTGGTTCTAATTTACAGTTAGGGAGTGGTTTCATTATCATCATGTTTTTCTTTTTCCTAAAAAAAGGGGAGAGGTAGGAAGGTTTCTCAGCATCTGGAAGGTAAACTTCATTAGGGCCCATTATAAACAGTCAACCCCAATATTATTCAGAGAGATGCTCAGTGTCCGTGACTCAGGCAGTCTGAGGTTCCTCATTCCTTAATGTTCAGATGGGTCAACCTCTCTGCTGGCATTTCCCAGTTCATCCTGCATAGCCATAGGTTGTATGTTTTCAGGCATTTAGATTGGTGATTTTTACCTGTGGGAACATAAAATTCTCCTCCCATTGTTAGTTTCAATAACCCAGTTATTAATATTTCTTGTGAAGAGGGATGCATATTAAAAGAACAACAACGGAAAGATTGCATCAGAAAACTGACTGAAATGGTGAACCAGGAGGGGTGGGAGGGGTGGGAGGGGCGGGAGAGGGACATGGGTCTATATTCTATTAAGGAGCTGGAGTTATAGATGGCTGTTAGACAGCTGACATGGGTGCTGGAAACTGAACTGGGGCCCTCTGCAAAAACAGTATTTAGGCTTAATACTGAACTATATCCAGCCCTGAAAATTGTTTTTCTCTTCTGCACCAAGATCTCCATATTTGGAGAAATTTAACAAAGATTAAAATGTTTGTCTCCTGTGTGTCTCTCAGTATTTTCAACGTATCAGGTAAAATGCTACATTGAAAAAACAAAGTCAACAGATTGCTTCTGGAGAGGGCTTTGCAATTTCACGGCATCACTTGCCAGAGAAAATGGCTGAATAAATCCACATCCCCGCATCAAGACAGACAGAAGGTTAGCTTATCTTCTTTGAGGTCTTAGTGCATATAGACATAAGGACTCCCAGGGGACAGGAAGTGCTGGCCAAGAAGGTTATCAGGAACTTCTTGTCCTGTCTGTACAGCATGGTTACGATCTGAGCTACCCGTGACTCTGGCCTTCCAGGACACTTCCTCAGGTGCATGTGGTCCCAGTTCCAGAATATTCCTATATGGCTTCAATGGCAGAGCTACCTGGGAATTGCATCACACAGGAATCTACTGAGCTACAAATAAATAATATCTTGAAAAACAAAGTTTATCTCATGATGAAAGAAGCCAGCAGGTGAATAACCCAGGGCTCCTGTAGCTGCTACCTGATGCTTTGCCCACCTGTGTGGTTATGGGCTAGCCACCTTCCCCTCCAGACAGGAAAGGGAAATGAACTGTCTCTCTTTCTTTCTCTCTCTATCCCTTCCTCCCATTTCCTCTCTCTATCTCCCTGTTCCCTCTCCTTCCTCAACCCTCTCTCTCTCCCTCCCTCTCACCCACTTTTTAAAAGTGAAAAAAAAAAGTTTCTTCCTTCTTTCATCTGATTTTTTGAGACAAGGCTTTACTATGTAGCCCAGACTAGCCTCAAACTCCTAATCCTCCTGCCTCAGCCTCCAGAGTGCTACAATTACAGGTATATACACCATAATTCACTTAAAAATATCATTTATAATGTAATTGGTTCTAATACTCAGAAAATCAAGCCTTGCCCAATATATTGTATATTTCTCACTGTTCAAGTGAAAGCAGGAAATCCAGAATTTAGTATCTTTTTTTGCAGATATAAGAGACAACTAGGGGCAGACAGCTGTGTGGTGGGGAATTCAGATATTTTCCCATAGGAAGCTCCACTTGGAAACCAAAGAGCATCACATTTTAGGCATGGAGCCACTGAGGCACAGAAAAAAACACCACCCAAAGGATCTAGGTGCCTGATTGGCTGGGCCAATTCTTCCTTCAAAATTGAACTGTCTTGGAGCTGGAACATAGCTTAGAGGCAAAGAGCTTGAACTGCGCTTGCAGAAGAGCTGAGTTTGGTTCCAGCACCCGGAGCAGGTGGCAGACAATTGCCTGTAACTCCAGCTCTAGGGGACCTGACACTTCCTGCCTGGATAGGCACCCGGACACGTGTGTACATACCACAGGCACATAGACGTCATTTAAAAATAAAAATAAATATTTCTGAAAACCCACACAAATTGCCTTTCTCAAGATTTGTAAAATTAACAAATGGTTCATTCTGTGAGGTTATTTTATACTAAAGTTATTAATATAGATTATTTTGTTTTACTACTTTACACTGAGTGTTTGCATTCTTCCTCTAGCAACAGAAAATAGAGCTGTCACTTGGGGAAGCCAAATTATGTCACTTAGTCCATATGGGTGGGCAGGGCCCATGAGTCATGCTGAGGGCTCTGGGCAAATGGATTTCTCCTGGACTGATCTGTTTATCTGTTCTAACTCAATGGTAATTTAATCAAAGTCTAGGACTGCTGGGGACCAAGGGCTCCTCGGCCATTTGCTTACTGGGGTCTCCACTTGAAGTGCTGGGTATATCAGTTATTTTTCTCATTGCTGTTACCAAATATAAGAAACTTCTTAAGGGTTTGTTTTGGCTTATATCTTGAGGGATATCCGTCATCATGGTGGGAAGGGAAGGCATAGAATCTCAGGTAGCTCTAGATACTGTGTCCGCAGTCTGGAAGCAGATTGAGGTGGATGCTGGTGCTCAGCTCACATTCTCCTTTTTAATGCAGCCTGAGACCCCAGCCCACAGAATGGTGCTGCGCACATTCAGGAAGGCCTTCCCACCTCCAGCAAGCCAATCTAGATAACCCTACACGGCCATGGTCACAGACTAACCCATTGTAGATAACCCTGCACAGCCACACCCAGAGACTTACCATTGTAGATAACCCTGAACAGCCATGCCCAGAGACTGACAATTCTAGATAACCCTGCACAGCCATGCCCAGAGGCTGACCATTCTAGATAACCATGCACAGCCACGCCCAGAGACTGACCATTCTAGATAACCCTGCATAGCCATGCCCAGAGACTGACCATTCTAGATAACCAGGCACAGCCATGCCCAGAGACTGACCATTCTAGATAACCCTGCATAGCCATGCCCAGAGACTGACCATTCTAGATAATCAGGCACAGCCATGCCCAGAGACTGACCATTCTAGATAACCATGCACAGCCATGCCCAGAAACTGACCATTCTAGATAACCAGGCACAGACATGCCCAGAGTCTGCCCAAGTCTAGATAATTCTGCACAGCCATGCTCAGAGGCTTGAGGTTTGGGTGATTCTAGATCCTGTGAAACTAACAATCAATATTAACCATTATGCTTGAGAACACTGAAGGACGGAACCTTCCAAAGGTGGAGCCAACATGGTGGGCAGCAGCGCAGAGCAGTGTGAGGAGGAAGACTACACCACAGGGTCTGTCAAGTCTCACTCCTGCCCCCTGCTGCTCTTTCCTGTCAGTCTGAGGGGATATTCTGTCCCCTGCTGCTAACAGTGCTCTGAGGAAGTAAACCAGGGGAATCTTTTCCATACAAAGTAGACTGTGTCTTTCCTTAGATAAGTAAATGTCTGTCAGCGGCTCTGATCACTGGTCGCACTAGTAGAGAAAAGCATTTCAGTGTTTAAAGCACATCGCATATGTGGCCAAATTCTTCTCTACAAGTTTCCGTTAAGTTAGCAAAGCATTGTGTCCTTTGCTGGTGGAATAGGTGCTCTCGTTCCGGCCCAACTCACAGGTTTGTCTGTGACCCTGGTTAAGCAGATTGAGTTGAACCTCAGCACTTCCATTTCTAAGTTCTAGCAGTGAATATACTAAACTTTCCAGTGAGGCCCAAATCACACTGTTAGGGTCCAGGGGTCCCCACCAGAACACCAATGAGCCAGGGAGATTATTTTCATGAAGTTTATTTAGAAAAAGAGACCAATTGTGGAGTTTATTTAGGACAAAAGGCCAAATTGATAACGAATGCACAGGTACGCCTCCTCACTATACAGGTAGGGGTAGGGGAGCAACCCTGGGGAAGTCTAAACAGGAGTTTTTAAAGACAAAAACCACATCCTGGTGGGTCTTTGCATTAGTTATTGCAGGAGATTATTTTAGTTAACTTTCTTTATGGTTCCATTCTTCTGTTATCTCAGGGAGCAGAGGAGATGGTCTCTTCTCCTGTTATTGTACTGTTGATCCAGTCCTTTCCTCCTGTCTTGTTACTGACTCATTCTTATTGCTTTCCTGTTATCTTACTATTGACTCATCCCTACTGCTCTCCTGTTTATTGTCAAAACCACTGGTTCAAGGGGCAGTTTGAGCAAACACCACCTGCCAGCTTAGCTCAGACTTTTTGCTCGATGACAGTGTTTCCAAGCAATCCTAGCACAAAATGGAGTTCTTCCTAGAAAAATGGGGCTGCTATAGACAACCTGCTTGTTCCCTTCAACACCTTATATATTATGGTTGTCCTAGCTAGAGTCTGTTGCTATGGCAAATACCATGCCTAAAAGCAATTTATAGGAGGAAAAGGTCTAGCTGGCTTATGCTTCCAGGTCACAGACCATCACTGAGGGACATCAGGGCAGGAACTCAGGCAGGAAGCTGAAGCAGAAACCATGGAAGAACACTGTTTGGTGGCTCACAGATCAGTGCTCATCTGACTTTCTTACACAGCCCACACCCATCAGCTGAAGAAATAGCGCTGTCTTTAGTGAGCTGGGCAGTCCTTTGTCAATTAACAACCAAGATAACCCCCCAGACATGCCCCCATGCCAATATGATCTGGGAAATTTCTCCATTGTGTTTCCAGAGATGAGTCTAGGCCATGTTGATGGTTTAAGCGTAGTTGGACAATAGTCAAATAGAAAGATCTAGCACCTCATCGAAAAACCCACTGCTTAGAACAGGAGCTGTTAGCCTACTGGACAGTCACGTTTTACTGAAATAAATCACATCCAAGTGTTTAAATATCACTCCCAGCTGCTTTTGTGATTAAATTAAGATTTTACACAGAAACCATAAGGTCTATGAAGTCTAGATACTACATCAGAAGTTTTCTGACCTTCAGTCTGGAAGGACAATGTGACTTTTGAGGATGCTGAGGAGAACAGCTCTCATCCCTAATCAGTCTCTCAAGGGACTAAGGAGCACTCGAACTGTTCACTTCTACTTCTCCTCGCTGCGCTCAGAACAACATCTACACTGAAGACCTGGGGAGCATGGGGGTGTGGGGGGGTGGAGACACCAGGAGCAATTCAGAGAGTGTTTCATCTAACTATCCATGCGTGTGCATTGTAGGGAAAAGGACCAGAAGGACCAGTTTGTGCTCAGGCAGCATGGTGGTGACATGGAAATATGGAATGGATTTAAAATGACTAATATTAAACAGGCAGAGGGTAGGAGTCGGCACAAAATGGCTGACACTGCATGTCTGGGGTCCCCCAAAGTAAACAATGATGTAATCTATTATCTAACTGACTTTTGGTAGAATGCTCCTTTCGTGTGATTATATATAAATAGAGCCTAGAGGTCAGAGGCCCGAGCCTCTGCCTTCACCAGCCTGCCTGTGTGTGTTTACCTGCACGCATGTGGAGTCAGTCGCTTCCCCTATGTGGCCTGTGTAGCAGTCTGCAGTGTACCTGTGCTGGCTGAGACAGGAAAAGTGACTCCACCTTGTTTGAATTGACTTCTGTTTTACCCTGTGTTTGCCCACTCTTCCCCACTGCATCCAGTCAGCATGCAGGCTGCACCTGTGGTTTTAGGGGTCCACGGCTTCTACAATGCTGGGAAATTTCCCACTAGACAGGCAGCACAGCCAAGTAGCGTGTCCTCTGCCCAGCTATACCCGTGTCTCCATGGAGCCCATTATCTCTGCAATTCTGAGAAACTTCTTTTTAACTGAAAATCTCTTTGTTAACTGACCTCCCCCTTGTCTGATGCAACTATGGTGATTAGATGTAACTATGATTATTGGCTTTGCCCCTGGCATGATGTAATCATGCTTTTAGGCTTCATAAACCCCACTTTGCCACCCCTTAGGTTCAAGAGTTCTTTTGAGTGTTAGCTCCTTTCTGACAACCAGCTAATAAAGGACTCCTCATTTGACCTTCGCTATGTGGCCATGTGCTAGTCCTCTGTGCCCCTCACTCAGAAGCTGCCTGTCTACTGGCTTCAATGGTGATACCTCATCTCCTTGTAGTTCCTCTCAATCTCTTCAATCTCCTGGCATCTTGAGACCTTCTTCCTTTTCTGACTTGGACTTCACAGGTATGGAGATCATGTTCAGTTTAGTTCAATTCTAAGCAATACTCCAGTGAACACTTGTATATCACTCTTTGTGTTAGTTATGCTCTCAAAAACCAACCTGGGAGAGTTTCATTCAGAGGGCTGAAGGCAGAGATCAGAGACCTGCTTCTATTAACTGAAGAAGTTAGAACAGCATCCTAGGAAATGAGTGGCCAGGATTTTGTGCTGCCTGTCAGCATCGGGGCATGAGAAGTTGAGAGGACATGAATGGGGAAGCAGCTCTCTTTGGCTGAGGATGATTCCAGGGGAGGTCTCAGCACGGTGCACCAACGGGCAGTGCTGACTTCTGGGAAGATGGGATAGTGAAAATCGATGTATCCGCAGCACGATACCCATTACAACCCCTTCTTGTAGCTTGGAAACATTCTCCGGCCTAGCTTCATGCTAGAGCACAAACTGAAAGAGCATAACTTGCTGCAATTAAATTCCTTTCAAATTATTGAGATTTGGTTTGTGTCCAAAAACATCTTCTACCTTGGTACATGTGTGTACCACGGAAAAGAATCTTATACCACTGATGTTTGATAGAACATGTGAATAGCAGAAGAGCCAGAATCTTTATTAAGGAGGCCACAGAGTCGTAAATCCCTTGAAACGGCTAACTGGACCTAAATTGGCAGTCTGGCCTTGCTAAAGCCTTATCAGCCGGTCACTCCCAGGACTGAGACAGTCTGTTTATGGAGCCACTGTCTCACAGCCTTGGGATCCTGTTCTGTTCAGCCAGAGAAATCAAAAGAAGCCTTCCAAATTATCCAAGGACGCCAGGCCTTGGCACCTGATGCATTCCAGCTGGGCTCAGGGAACAAAATCTTCCACCTCTATTCATTAGGTGACAGATGCATCTGTCCTAGGACCCTGTGTACATAGTCTGATAAAGTATATACTCTTGGCCTGTTGCAGGTCTGACTCTGGTTCTTGTTTCTTAACTTTAAACTCCTTTCTTTTCCCTCTCCAAAAATGTAACAATAGTGAGTGGTGTTTTGTGACACGTTTTTGGGGAGACAGGACACAATGCCTGATGGCAGATCAAAACAACGATTCTACCAAAGTTCAACTTAGTGAACCACTGAGTTCACTGGGGTCCTTTCCAGGAGCAGAAATCACTCAAAGGCAGCTCCATCACCCAAAAGCCCACCCGAAGCAGGTGATAACTCAGGAAAGCTCTAATGGTGAGTTCTTTTCAGAACTTACAGGCTGCTCCACAGGCGGGAGTCCCCTCTGCAGGTATTTAATGTATTTACAATGCTGGGGCGGGGCCTTGTGAGCCTTGTAAGTTTCAGTTTTCTCAGACCTGTCCAATTTGTTTACTTCCTGCTTCCCAGCTTCATGATGGAACATTTCAACTCAGAGGAAAATGCTTCACAAACAGCCAACTGTTCTCTGAATGTCAGTAAGGTAAAATGGCTTCCTGGTATTATCCAAGATGTTTAGATCCTGAGTGATTTTTCTGGTTCGTTGCTCTATTATATACTTAGACAGAGGTATTTGAAAATTTCTAGCTGTTATGAATTGTCTTGCAATTCTCAGTTTTTAACATTTGTATTTATTTATTTATTATTAATTAATCTATTTATTTGTTCATAACAGGGGGTTATGTATTCCAGGCTGGTCTTGAACTCACTATAGTGCAGAGGATGACCCTGAACTTCTGCCCTTCCTGTTTCTACTTCCCAGGTGTTGGGATCCACTATCATGGTTTATATGTTGCTGGGGATGGAGGCTTCATGGATGCTCAGCAAGCTACCAACCATACAACATCTCCAGCATGCTTCCCAGTGCTTTAGTCTATGAATGCCAAAGCCCTATTACTAATATGTAGACTTTTAGGATTGTTACATGTCTTTGAAATACTAGAAAATTAATGTTTTTACCCTTAGAAATCCTTGGTATGTTGAAATACCCTCTGACAAAGTAGGGGCTTGGCTTTCCCTTGATCTGTGAGACAGATCTTTTATTTTGAACCTCATATGTCTTTATATTGAAGTTTGTTTATCATAGACAATGTATATTTGGATCCAAAATTTTAATTAAATGTAATAATACCTGATATACCTTCAATATGATTGCTGACACAGTCAGGTTTAAAATTATCGTTATGCTACTTGTTTCTGGTTGTCCAATGTTTTCTTTTTACTCTTTCTTATTATGCCTTCTTTTGAATTAATTAAGTCCAGTTCATCTCATTCTCCTTATTGACCTATTTATCGGCCATAAGTCCTCATTTATTTTGTTGCTTATGGATTTTGTGTTCTGTAATTTAATGGCTAGGGAGTGATGCCAACCAGATAATGTGGTGAAATATCAACAAGTAGTCTCCTACAAAAACAATTATTGAGTTCTCCATCAGCAAAATTAGACTGGGAGTTCTCAAGAGCTCAGTTCAGAGCTTATAGCAACACCATGAAGCTAACATGGAGAATGCATGGCCAGAGAGGATCAAGGGAAGATTCGTCTTGTGTGGGCTTTTCTGCAGAGTTTCCCAGCAACTTTTGCTACTGAAAGTGCATGCCAGTGACAGGATAATGGTAAGGACCTTCAACAATGAAGACAGATGAAAGAAAGAAAATAAATATGGAAATATTGGACTTGAAGTGGACGTGAAGCCTAATGCAGCTGCCAGACATACAGAACATTCCAACAGAGGTTGTACATCCTTCTCAAGCACACTAGGTCCTTTCTCCAGGATTGACCGCTGCATGCCATGTCAGAAAGAAAGCATCTGTTCTAGTTTCTCTTCAGTTGCTATGACAAAACACTCTGATTGACACCAACTTGGGGAGGAAAGGGTTTATTCAGCTCACATTTCCTGGGTCACAGTTCATCACTCAGGGAGCCCAAGGTAGGAAATCAGGGCAGGAACCTGGAGGCAGGAGCTAAAACACAGGCCATGGAGGAATGCTGCTTACTGGCTTGCTCCCCTGGCCCATGCCCAGCCTGCCCTCTTATACTGTACACAACAACCTGCCCAGGGTGGCACCACTCATTGTGGGCTGGGCCCTCCCACATTGCTCAACAATCAAGACAATACTCCACAGATATGGCCACAAGCCAGTCCAATGGAGCCAATTCCCCAATCGAGGCTCCCTCAACCCAGGTGTGTCAAGTTGACACTAAAGCTATCCAGCACAGCATCCAAGCTAAACCTTATTAAATGTCTCTTCTGGCCAGAATGTTATGAAGTTTGAACTCAATCACAAGAGGAAGACAAGAATATTCACAGATGTGTGGAAAGTTCAACTCGATCAGTTAAAGAGGAAATCAAAAGGAAAACCATATCATTTTTACTTTCATACTAAATTTATGTTTAAACTAGTATTTAAAATGTAAAATTATATATTATCACATTATTGTGATAAAGTGATTTAGCACATGTATATATTGTATAATATCTAAGTTAGATTAAACATATGCATGTCCTCTATTATTTTTTTCTTTTTTTCCCCTCTATTATTATTTATTGTAACTTTTTGTCAACCTGACACAACTCTAGACATACTCCAGAAGAGGGGATCAATTCCTCAATCAGATTGGCCTGAGGCCACGTGTGTGAGTTTTTTTTTTTTTTTTTATTGATGTAGGAGAGCCCAGCCTACTGTGGGCAGTGCCGTCCCTAGGCAGACCTGGCCTGAGCAAGCCAGAGGGAGCAAGCCAGTAAGTTGTGTGATTCTCTCCACTCTCCCTTGATTCTTGCTCTCTGGCTCTGCCTTGAGCTCCTGCCTTTCCTTTCCTTGATGATGGACTGTAACTTATAAGATGAAATAAAACTTTTCTGCCCCAAATTGCTCTGATCAGAAACAAGCAAGGGTATTTATTTATTTATTTATTTATTTATTTATTTATTTATTTACAGGGTTTCCCTAGTCCCAGCCCCCCTGGAAATCACCATATGGACCAAGCTGGTCTTGATCTCAGAGATTTGCCTGCCTCTGCCTCCCGAGAGCTGGAATTAAAGGCACATGCCACCATGCCCTGTGATTGATAAATAAGGACATTTTTATAAATGGAATTGTTTTTCTTTACTCTTAAAATGTGCATTATAGCAATGTCATCTGTTATGGTTTGAAGGTGAATTGCCCTTCCCTCGACTCCTGCATTGGACAGTTGGTCTCCAGCTTGTAACATTATTTGGGGAAACGATGGAAACTTTGGAACTGAGACCTTGCTGGCAGTAACGAGTCACTGGGTATACTCCCTTTGATGGTTATACCTGTGGGTAGTATCCCTACTGCTGTCTCAGTGATATAGACATTGTAGTAAAGTTAAGAGAAACTGAGGACTTTAACCTTCTCACTCTCCCTGTCTGTGTCTGCCTGCTCAGTGGGCAGGCTTGGGGCTAGAATGCTGATGTAGTAGCCATGGGCTACTGTGGTCTCTAGTACTGTGGTCTCTTCCCTCTTCACACACAGCTCCTCTTTTGTCCCACTCAGATTGGGACGTTTTTAAGGAACTTCTAACTCATTTTAAAAAAGAGAAAGTAGACTGTTTTGTTTCTCATCCACCTGTGCCCCTTTTCTAAGCCTAGGGAACAATCTGCGGAAGAGGGGGCATGGTAGAATGTAAGGGCTGCGATTGGGGTGAATGGTGAAACTACAGCAATATAGTCGACACTCATTTGATCAACTTGATTGAACATACAAGCCCCCTCTGCTGGATGATGGGATCCATGGGCTGTGCGGGCTTGGGCACAACTGCCTGCAAATTGGTTATACATGAAGGATGCTTGTACTCATAAATTATCACTTATTGCTAAAAAATGAGAAAAAAAAACTGAGAGAAAGATGCAGGACAGTTATGGCAGAATGCATGATCTGGGATAGGGTGAGGTGGGGGGAAGGGAAAGGGAAATATGCCTGAACTGAATTGGAAAATGATGTATGAAATACACAAAGCATCAATAAAAAAAAAAAAAAAAAACAACTACCAACTTCTTGCTGTTAGCCAGTCAGACTAAAAGTATTGCAACTCATTGGCCAAGGTATAAAAATGTAAGAAGTTTCTCTCTTTGGGGTCCAGACTTTGAGACTCAAGTCCTCTGGATCAGGCTGCAGCCTAAACTAAACCAGATTCCTGAGGCTTCCCTGTGTCCTGTCTCATCTTTCCTGCAACATCTGCCTTCTGACCATCATAAGTGAGCAGCGTCTGCTGCACACTTCCACCTTGGGGGTTCAGCCTCATCCCAGGCCCCAAATCATGGATCTAAAGACTGTGAGCCAACAGCCATGCAAGTCTCACAGAGGTTTTCTCTCTCCTCACCCTCCTGTGCACTGCACACCAGGGCCAGTCGCTCCTCTGGGCAGTAACTTAGTAACCACATCCTTTTCTCCAGACCGTCACCAGAACTTCTTTACTCTTTAACAGCCGGTTTTACTAGGGTGAAGTGACAATTCTTTGTGGTTTTGATTTGGATTTCTCTGAAGATTTCTCATCTTGACTTTTCTTTGTAAACCATGTTGCCTTTGAGAACATCTACTTGGGCCTTTTGCCCATTTTTAACCCACTTCTTGGTGTTCGTGACTGACTTTTGAAGCTGGTTCTATACCTCCAAGGGGACACCGCCTTCTCACTGGTGTGTGATCTGTCATCCGGCTCTGGAATTTCCCTGCATGGTGTTTGTTTTTCTTCTGCAGTGTGCATGCTCTTTGGTTTCATGCAATCTTCTTTGCCTGGTTTTGTTGTTGTTTCTTCTTTTTCTTCTCAAAATTCCTTTGCAAATCCCAATGTCATGAAGCTGTTTCCTGGTATTTTCTTATAATATAGTCAAGTTTCAGGGTTTTAATCCACTAAGTTGATTTTTGAAACTGGTATGAGATAGGCAGTCTCCTCTGCATCGGGGGCTCCGATTTTCCCAGCAGCATGTATTGAAAATACCACCTTTCCTGCAATATATAGTCTTAACATGGTCATTAGCTATTGATGTGCAGGTTTACTTCCGGGACATCTACTTGGGCGCCTGGATCTACTGATGTATATGTCTCTATTTGTGTCAATACTATGCTGCATTGTTTTTATGCTGTGATTTTCTTTTTTAAAACTATTCATTGAGAATTTCATACATGCATACACTGAAATATGATCATATCCAGCTCCCATTTCTCCCTCTGCATCTCCTGAGAAACTCCTAAATCTCTCCCAATCTCAACTTAGCAACTTCATGATCTTTCTTTGTCCTTTACTTTTTGTAATTACAATAATTTGTGTTGTATTTTGAACTCAGACAGTGTAATGACTCCTGGCTGCTTGCTTCTTCCTTCTCTCTCTCCTTCCTTCCCTCCCTCCCTTCCTTCTTTGTTTTGCTCAAAATGGCTTTGGCTATTTGGGATTTTTGTTTTGTTTTGTATTTGGGGCAGTAGAATACTAATTTTAGAATTGAGGTCTCCGGGGTTTTTTCTTTAAAGCGATCTCACTGGGGGATGCAGTGCTGGAGAGATGGGTCTGTGGTTAAGGGCACTTGCTGCTCTTGTGCAGGACCCATGTCAGGTAGCTCTCAACCACCTTTAACTCCAGTTTCAAGGGATCTGATGTCCTCTTCTGGCCTCCATAGGTACCTGCAGTCATGTGCACATATCCACACTGGCAATTACACATATACATAAATAAAACATAATAAAAATCAAGTATTTTAAAAAGAATACACCTGTTGTTATGCTAAGGCCTGCACTCCATGCAAGAGTCTTCCAGTCTGTGATACAGAGCAGAGATGTCTTTCCTTCTCTGTATGTATTCCTCAGTATGTGATACGAGTGTTTTTAAAAGCTTGTGTACAAAAATCACATGCCTGTGATCTCTGCTACTCCTGAGGTTGAAGCAGGAGATTCCTAAGTTTAAGTCCTCCCTATGCTCCTCACTTAGGTCATGGTCCTCCTGCTCTAAATAAAGAGCAGAGCAGAAATAAATGAAGTAAAGATTAAAATATGAAAGACAAATACCAGCTGCACCCAGTGTCATATCTCCTCTTCCCCGATGCTGGGATGGCACGTGGGTGCCAGCCTGCCTGGGAACTCCAGCCTGCCTGGGAACCCCACTCCAGTCCCACCCCACTCCAGTCCTCACACTTACACAGCAAGCACTTTACTGACTGACCATCCATGCATAATCACTTTACCGACTGACCATCCATGCATAATCACTTTACCGACTGACCATCCATGCATAATCACTTTACCGACTGACCATCCACGCATAATCACTTTACCGACTGACCATCCACGGATAAGCACTTTAGTGACTGACCATCCATGGATAAGCACTTTACCAACTGACCATCCACGGATAAGCACTTTACCAACTGACCATCCACGGATAAGCACTTTACCGACTGACCATCCATGGATAATTACTTTAATGGACTTTCGAATTGTTTCCAGTAGTTTATTGAATTTTCCCCTGCAATCATTGGAGATATTGATCTGTAGTCATCTTTTTGTTGCATCCTTTTCTGGTTTTGGTATCAGCGTGATGCTCATCTAAGTGGGGATGGGGGGGAAGGGAAAGGGAAATATGCCTGAACTGAATTGGAAAATGATGTATGAAATGCGCAAAGCATCAATTAAAAAAATGTTAAAAAAAAAAAAGAAATGGTATTTGGATGAGTTATGCTTTCTTTTCATTTTTGGAATGATTTAGGGTAATCTGCTGCTAACACTTTAAATGTTTGGTAGAATTCAGCAATGGAACCATCTAGTGCTGGAGTCTTCTTTAATGGGAAGCTTTATTACTAAACCAGCTTCATTTTTGTTATTAGTCTGTTCATTTTCTTTCTTTATGATTCACCTTGGTAAGGTACATGGACCTAGAAATCTGCCCACTTCTTTAAGGTTTCTCATATTTGTTGGCATGTACTATTCATAATAATCTCTGATGATCCCTTGTAAGCACAGTGTCAGTTATGATTCTCCCTTTAGTCCTGTAAGTCTTCTCTCTTCATCAGGTTAGGAATTATCTGGTTACTTTACCTTTGTGAGGCTGGAGCAGGAGGACCATGACTGTAGTGAGGAGCATAGGGAGGACTTGAACTGAGGAATCTCTTGCTTCCACCTCAAGAATGGCAGGGATCATGGGCATGTGCCACTGTGTCCAGCTTGTATTTGTCTTTCATATTTTGATCTTTACTTCATTTATTTCTGCTCTGATCTTTATTTTCTCTTTGAGTAACTAGAGATTTGTCTTGCTCTTGTTTACCTAGCTCCCTATGAGAAAACAATACACTCTTTGGTCGATAATTTCTTACTGCTAAGATTTGGGCACTGATTGCTATAGTCTTCTTTTTTAGTATTTTATTTATTATTTGTATTTTATGTGTATGAGTGTATTGCCTGAAAGTAAATACATGCGTGTTGTGCAATGCCCATGGATGCCAGAAGGGGGTGTCTAATTCCCTTGGAACTAGAGTTACAGATGGTTGCTAGCCGCCATGTGGGTGCTGGAAATCAACCCAGGTCCTCTGCAAGAGCAGTCAGTGCTCTTAGCTGTGTCTGCATTTTTTTATACATTTCTAGATTTTCATTTCAGTACATTTCTAGATTTTCATTTGATGATTCCCTTTGTTGTTCAACAGAAGCTTGTTTAGTCTCCACATGTTTGCCAAAGCTTTTTCTTGTTATTGATTTCTAATGTTATTGGATTTTTGTTGGAAAAGATGATATGATTTCAATTTGGTTAAATCAACTGAGTTAGGTTTTGTGACCCATCACGCAGTCTATCCGAGCCAGTGTACTCCATGTGGGTAAAACATATGTTCATTAGGTTCTTCTGTTGGTCCATTTGGCCTAGAGTATGATTTAATGCTCTTACTGTTTCCTGGTAAGTTTTGTCTTTATTACTTGTCCATTGCTGAAAGTGGGGCATTAAGAAACACAGCTGTTATTCCGTTAGAACCTATCGCATCCAGGGATACTCGCTTTATTTATCTGGGTGTTTACGGATATAGATGTAGAATTAGTTCTTTTCACTGGTTCAATCCCTTTGTCATTATAGGATATTATTTACTTCTTTGTATTGGTTTTGATTAAAGCATTTTATCTACTATAAATATGTCTCTTTGTGATGATTGATATTAATATTATCCACTTGAAAGAATCTAGCATCACCTGTTAGGCACCTGGGCATATCTGTGTGTGACTAACTGATGTGCTGAGATCCACCTTGACTGTGGACAGGATCATTTCCTGGGCAGAGGATGCTGGACTGTGTGAAACAGAGAAAGTGAAGTGAAAAGCTGCCCGCATTCATCTCCCTCGGTTTCCTGACTGTGGCTGTCATGTGACCAGCTGCTTCAAGCTCTGGCTGCTTGACTTCCGCCATGAGGGACAGTATCTTGAACTGGGAGCCAGAATAAACTTTTCCCTTTTAAGTTGCCTTTTCCAGGGTATTTTTATCACAGTTACTGGGAAAGAAGCTGACGTATTGTCCCTGCTTCCTTTGAGCTCCATTTGCCTAGCGTGTCCCACTCCCTCGCTTCACTTCCAGTTCATCTTGGTCCTTAGACATGAAGTGAGTTTCTTGTGAACAGCACACAGTTGGTTCTTTTAAAAAAAATGCTATTCGATCACTCTCTTTAAATTGTATACTCATTTCTGTTTGCATCCGAGTTGATTATTGATTGGTAGAGTCTTATTAGGGCCACTGTGGAACTGTCTTCGCTCATTTGTTACACACCCTTTCTTTTTCTCTCAGGGGACTATTTACGGATTGAGGGATTTACTCTAACAGTGTGTTGGTTACTTTTGTCTTGTCTATTTTAGACCTCTTATTTGGATCATAAAACTTGCAAAAATATGTTTTGATTATAACAAAATAATCTTTTGATAATAGCCACTTAGCATAAAGATGAGAACAGATCAAAGAAAAGAAGCAACATGAATAAGAAAACAATATATTTGTGCCTCATCCAGGTCATGAATTTTTGGTATGTCCCTTTTTGTCTCTCTCTTAACATGTCAATGTAATAAATGTTATTTTAAATTTCTGTAGGCCTTATTCAGAAGATAGGGAGGATTTGGGGCCTGTTTATAACAGCACTGCATTCTGAATTTGTCCGTGCAGTTAATGCATCCTGCGAGTTTTAAGCTCTCTTGTATTTTCTGATTGGTCATTAATCTCTATATTTTTGTGGTGAAAGAACTCTTAATGTTTCTTTAAGGCAGATGATCTCAGCTTCTGTTTGTCTAGGGTTGTCTTTGTTTCTCTTTAGTAAAGGACAATTGTTCTGGGCACGGAATTCCCATCGGCCCCTCTTGTTTTTCTATTAATTCATATTGTTCTCTGGTGGCCTCTGTGTTGCTTGCTGAGAATTGGTAGCGGTGGACTGAGGCGTGCAGCAACCTCAACACCTCCCTTTGTCTTTTCCCCGAGGGCCTATTTGGCAGGGTTTAGTTTGACCTTACCCTCTCTCTGTCTAGATGTCTGTGTGCTTCCCTGGGCTTAGGGATTTTGCTCTGAATAAAATTTCTGTTTCTCTCCAGCTGGGCTGGTACAGACCTTTAATCCCAGCACTAGGTAGGCTGGGACAAAATGAGACCCTGTCTCAAAATAACACATATTTCTAGCTGTTTAGCGTTCCTAGATCCCTCCTGAACTTGAAAGACCTAAATACTTGCTCTCCTAATACTGTCCCCAAGTAAGCCTCTTAAATCTTCTTCCTTTTTTCCTTTGTTCTCCCTCCCTGTTGATTTTTAATTCTTCCTCCCTGGGTGGATTCTGCTAACAAACCCTCTTCGTTGCATTTTAGCTTTACTGAGCGCTTCTTCAATCTCAAAAATTTATTTGATTTTTTTTTTAAAGTTATTTGTACCTCTTTGTTGTTTCTCTGTTAGAGTGCCTAAATATTCCTCTGTTTTGTTGAGCTCTTTGAATTTCCTTGAAGTAGCTGTTTGAACTCTCTGTCTGAGTGTTTGCCCATACTGATTGATATTGGTAAATTTCGGAAAACTTCTTTGAGTGCTGAGCTTATGGTCACCTATAAGCTTTGGATATTTGTTGGCATGCAGGGCTATCTGGGCACTGAAGGGTGAGCTTTGTCTTCCCATCTTCAGCATGTGTGTTCAACTTTGTAGAATTCTGAGCAGTGGTCACTTGTGATGAGTCATCATTGGATGCGGACTCTTTGTGGATGGGTCAGCTGCAGACTTCCAGGCCACAACACTGTCAAGCAATCATATCCTGAGCCAATAGCCTGCCAAGATCAGCAGAGCATTGGCGAAAGAACAAGGCAGAGGCTCTAGGAGTCTGAGTGCGGTAGCCTCAGGGACCTTTACTGTCCTTGTGAAGGTCTACATGCCACAGTCTTCACTCTGAAGCTGGAAATTACATAAGCAGAAATTTGGGTCCATCTTGCCTGCCTACAGCTCTCTGCCTGCTGCCAGGGCAGGACCAGAGGTTTCCTCTGTGAGCTCTAGCCTGTGGGCAGGCCCCTAAGCTGGGTTTGTATGCCCGTAGGTAGAGCCTTCATCCCTAGCTCAGACCCCTGTGGCAGAGAAGACATAGGAGAGTTAATTACAGAGTTCCCAGTTCTGGAGGCTCAGCCTTGGGTACGGACCTGATGGGAAGGCATGGGGCCCTGTCCAGCAACACCTGAGGTGGGACTAGGACTAGCTTCAAAGTCTAAGGCTGTTGCTATGATCTAAGCTTCATACTGTGAGCTTCTATACACACTGCAGATAGAGATGAGTGGAAGGAAACAGATGGATTTGATGTTTGCCATGAATAAAATAGAGACTTTTCTGTCTAAAATTCCATCTTTGGGATGTTAGGGGTCTTGGGGTACATAGAGATTTGGAGTACAAAATACTTAAGAGGGAGGCAGTAGTCAGGAAATCCTCATGATGTGACTGTAAATGGCTGTGGTCACCCCAAGGGGAATCCATACATAATAAAATTCATACCTAGGAAGACATATACTGCATGACCTGCCCCTGTACACAGGATCCATCGAGCAGAATTCAGAGAGACAAAGAGTGACAGTGGTTATTTGGGGTCAGGGACTGGAGAAGTGTGAAGACCTTGGTCACAGGCTAATCATTTTTTTTTTTTTGGTCTTTTTGAAACAGGGTCTCCCTTTAGTCCCAGCTGGCCTGGCACTCGATATGTAGACCAGGCTGGCCTTGAACTCACAGAGAGCCACCTGCCTCTGCCTCCCGAGTGCTGGGATTAAAAGCATGCACCACCATGCCTGGCCCACAGGCTAATCATTTTAATCACAAGTTCTAGGACCTACTATATACACAGCTTGTTGGCATTAGTTAATAATAATGTACAGTTGAAATTTTACATATATCAAATATTTCCTCCACACTAAGAAAAGGTCATGCTTTGGCTTGATTGTGGCAACATGTATAAAATGTTGTGTACCTCAAATATACACAATTGTTACTTTTCAAAAATACAATAAAAAGTGAAAAGTGGGGCTAGAGCAATTGCTCCATGGTTAAGAGAGCTGGCTGGTCTTGCAGAAGATTCAGGTTTGGTTCTCAGCACTCGCGCAGCAGCTAACAACCATCCCTAACTCTAGGTCTAGGGTATGTGATGCCCTCTCTGTCTTCTGTGGGTATTGCATGACACATTACATACACGCAGGCAATACACTCATATACATAAGATAAATAATTTTTTAAGTCAAAGGTATTTATTACAGTCTACTTCCAAGTGGCACGTCATTTTCTTATAAAAATACACTTCTGTTTTATCCCCTGTAGATCTGCTGATCGTAAATTTCACATTTCTGAATGCTGTAGTCCCTTAAATACATTTCTTTGCTTGTCTAACAGTTGTTTGTATTCCAAATAGACAAGTAATGAGAAGACTCTAACATTTTTACCCACGCAGTCACCATCTCTGTTTCTCTTCCAGCAAATCTCCATATTTACATATCTCATACTTCTCTGTCTGCCTGAGGGACTCCCTTTAATGTTTCTTGTGGTTTGAGCCTTCTGTTGATGAGTTTTTATTTTGCTTTCTCCTAAGGATATTTTCACTTTGAATAGAATTGTGTATTAAAGATTCTTTCCTTAAATAGCTCTCTTCATTGTCTTTTAGTTTGCCTATTTCCAGAAGGAAGCATGCCACTTTCTTGATGGGTGATTCTTGTGGCTTACTCAAGGTGTCCTTCTTGTCTAGCCCAGTTATAGTGGGCTGGGCCCTCCAATATCAATCAATAATCAAGACAATCCCCAGCAGACATGGCAAGTAGACAATCTGATCTGGAATGTCCCTCAACTAAGAGTTCTTTCTCAGGTGATTAGGCTGTGAGGTCTAGCAGTTAAAGCTAACTAGGACAGGATAGTGTGTATTTCTTTTTTAAAACTTTTCATTTATTATTTTTTAAATTTTATTTATTTATTTTTATGTGTATGAATGTACTGTCTACATGCAGGTTTGTGCACCTGTGTCGTGCAATGCCCTCAGAAGAGGGCGTCAGATTCCCCTGGAACTGGAGCCAAAGACGGTTTTCAGCCACCTCATGGGTGATTGAACTCAGGTCCCCTGCAAGAGTGGTCAGTGCTCTTAACCACTAGGCCATCTCTCCAGCCCTAATAGTGTGTATTTCTATGTGTCCAAATCCACCAATCTTTTCTTGTGTAATACGTATATGTAACTTGTCAGTGTAACCCAGCATTTTTTGTCCCCCAACTTAGACATTGTAGTTTTTCTACTGAGAACTTGAATTTGGATCTTTTTGAATTTTAAGCGTTTCTAATGAAACTTTTCATTATATAAAATACACTTACATTGGGGATGTAGAGATGGGTCAGTGATTAAGAGCACTGGCTATTCTTGCAGGGGCCCTGGGTTGGATTCCTAGCATGGTAGTTAACACCTGTCCATGATTCCAGTTCCAGGGGATCCAGCATCTTTTTCTGAGCTCCACAGACATTGAACAACATGGGTACACTTACATATAGGCAGACAGTCTACTCATACCCAATAATAAAAAGAGTCAATAAAATATTTTTTTAAATACATTTATAATTGCCTTACTAGGCTGTTTGCTAATTCTCTATCTGTGTGAATTCCTCATGGCTTTGATTGAATCTTCATTCTCCTCATGAGTCATTTTCTTCTGTTTTTACATGCCTGCTAATTCTTGATTAGATGCCAGACATTGTTAATTTTACTTTATTGGGAATGGGTATTTCTGTAATCCTGTCAACACACCTCTGAAGGGGATGTTGGGACCCTGGTCCTTCCACCGTCTCGCTGCTTCTCAGCATAGTGAGGGCAGCAGTTTTGCTCAGCAGTGATGTACTGTGCCTTCACGGGCCTAAAGCAGCAGAGTCAGCCAGCCATGGTTTGAAATGTCTAAATCATGACCCCAAATAAGCCTTTTGGCTGTATCTGATATTTCACCCAAGTGATGGAACTCTCACAAACCCACAAGCATGTACACACTCATTCATTTTCTTCTGTGTAATGTAGAGGATGTTGTCTAGATCTCTCTATGCCCCCGTGGCTGGGCGGCAAGCCCCTAGGATGTGCCTGTCTGCTCCCAGCTCCAATACTGATCACCCTCCTTGGTTGTCAGCCCTGTTAACACTAGCTGCTTTGATGCCAGCAAATTCTTAGTTCCATCTCTTCAGCTCAAGGGCTGTGCTGAGCTGACCTCCATTCCTTGTTCCTGTGACAGGTGAAGGGCTCTGAGACAGTCCCAGGACGCATGGTATGCTTTGGCCTCATTGCCTGGGAGCCAGCCTTGAAGCCATTGCTTCCCAGAGCTTGCCTTTCTGTTGCTTGTATTTGGTAGTTTTATTCAGGAGGATCAATTTGGCCTCTGTTGCTTACTCTTGGTCATATATAAAGGTATCAGCTTATTTTTCCAAAGCCCTTGTTCTAGTCTCCTTTTTGTTCTCTAATAAAACACTCTGACCAAAAGCAACTTAGTGGAGGAAAGGGTTTGCTGGGCTTCCACTTCCAGGTCAGAGTCCGTCCTTGAAGGAAGCCAGGGCAGGAAATCAAGCAGGAACTTGGAGGGGAAACCATGGAGGATGCTGCTTGCTGGCTCACTCCCAGGCCCAGCTTTTGCTTGCTTTCCTGTACAGCCAAGGATTCCCTGGCCAGGGAGTGGTGCTGTGGCAGGGTGCCTGCCCTCCTACGTAGACTAGCAATCAGGACGATTCCCCACAGGCCTGTCCACACACCACATACAGATCTGATCTCCACTAGAATTCACTTCTCAGGTAACTCAGTCAAGTTGGGCAGTTAGAGCTGACCACAACATTCACATCCTTGAGCCATGTTTTGAGTGGTCCTGCGCCCCCCACACCCCGCGGGAGAATGGACAACATATTTGGACAGCATATTAGTAGCTTTTTTCTGAGTCTAGAAGGTAGCTCAGTTGGTACAGTGCCTGCTAACACGCAGGGAGTCCTGGCTTCCACCCCAGTGCTGCATAAACAGGTTATGGCAATACAGAACTGAAGAACAAGTGAAGCACATGTCTACAGAAGAAAAGTGGTTTATTCTAAGAGACAGAACCCCAGATATTTGGGGTTGTTCTTGGGGCCTACTGTTTTCCATTACAGGATCTTATTAGCCAGTAACTGTCTCTGTCTCTTGAGGAAGAAATTCTAAAAATTGTCACTCTTCTTCCCGACATCAGTTCTGCACGTGCGAGTGCTGTCATCCTTCTCTTCATGTGATTCAGTGTCACAGAAACACAAGTCTTAGACAAATCGTCAATAGAGTGCTTAAAAAGGCTAACATCTGATAAATAATTCCCCACTCCGTCACCCACGCACTTTTATGAAGCTAAGCTTGCTTCCACAGTCTCCTGACAAATGAAGACCCTGTCAGGAATACAGTAGTCACAAGTGGTGACTATGGAGCCACAGTTCTCCTTCCCCTGTGCTAATCTAAGCCCTTTCTGTCTAGTCTAGTGTGCTCAGTACCAGATTTATGGCCCAGGCCTCAACTTGCACAGTCACAGTCTGGTGGAAATATTCAATGGGGTTCCATGGTGGGGGTGGGGGGGCGGTAGAATTTGGTTCTCTCTGCTAAAGTATAATCCTTAAGAAACCATGGTGTTTCTTGGCAGTTTTTTCTCTCTCTCTCTCTCTCTCTCTCTCTCTCTCTCTCTCTCTCTCTCTCTCTTTCCTGCTCTATCCAATGCAGACCTCAGCTCCACAAGAACCCATTACAGCATATTGACTCCTTGACACTGCCCTGAGGCTATTGTTACTCAACTTTCAATTGTGAAACATAGGAGTTCAGACAAAATAGGAGATTAGGAAGGAGACAGGACAAACCCAGGTCCCACAAGGTCAACATAGACCTTACTTCTAGAAGAGTTAATGCTGTGCCCAGCAAGGCATGCTGTGCAGAATCCCCACCAAAGATAGAGATCTCTGCACACCTCCCTCATATTTTCAAGGGGCGTGGGAAGCAGGAGCCCTCCTGAATGACCTCGTTGTCAGGACGTTTAATTAGAGCCCTGACTCAAAAACTCTGTTGGTCTCCCTGCTCTGGCTCCTCTGCCAAGATTTTAAGTACAATAATGAGCAATTACCTGAAATAGTGGGAGGTCAGTAATGACCTCCTATGCTGGCATAAAGTTGTGTAGTTGGTGTGCGTGTGTGTGTGTGTGTGTGTGTGCGTGTGCGCATATTCCACCCATGTGTTATTGTGTCAGCTTCCATCACTCTTTGCCTTATGGCCTTAATTTAACTTGCTGAGCAGCAAGCTCGCTCACTGGCTCAGTTAGGCTGGCTTGGGATTTGAACTCATGGGATCCATTTTCTTCTGCTCCTCTGCACTTCAGTTACACACTCAGCCAGGCCCGGGGTTACAGACACACTCAGCCATGTCTGGGGTTACAGACACACTCAGCCAGGCCCGGGGTTATAGACATACTCATCCATGTCTGGGGTTACAGACACACTCAGCCATGTCTGGGGTTACAGACACACTTGGCCAGGCCCAGGGTTCCAGACACACTCGGCCAGGTCCCAGGTTCCAGACATACTCGGCCATGTCTGGGGTTACAGACACACTCAGCCATGTCTGGGGTTACAGACACACTTGGCCAGGCCCGGGGTTCCAGACACACTCGGCTATGTCCGGGGTTACAGACACACTCAGCCATGTCTGGGGTTCCAGACACACTCGGCCAGGCCCGGGGTTCCAGACACATTCAGCCAGGTCCGGGGTTCCAGACATACTCGGCCATGTCCGGGGTTACAGACACACTCAGCCATGTCCGGGGTTACAGACACACTTGGCCATGTCCAGGGTTACAGACACACTCGGCCATGTCCAGGGTTACAGACACACTCGGCCATGTCCAGGGTTACAGACACACTCGGCCATGTCCAGGGTTACAGACACACTCGGCCATGTCCAGGGTTACAGACACACTCGGCCAGGTCCGGGGTTACAGACACACTCGGCCAGGTCTGGGGTTACAGACACACTCGGCCAGGCCTGGGGTTACAGACACACTCGGCCGTGTCCAGGGTTACAGACACACTCGGCCATGTCCAGGGTTACAGACACACTCGGCCGTGTCCAGGGTTACAGACACACTCGGCCGTGTCCAGGGTTACAGACACACTCGGCCATGTCCAGGGTTACAGACACACTCGGCCGTGTCCAGGGTTACAGACACACTCGGCCGTGTCCAGGGTTACAGACACACTCGGCCGTGTCCAGGGTTACAGACACACTCGGCCATGTCCAGGGTTACAGACACACTCGGCCGTGTCCAGGGTTACAGACACACTCGGCCGTGTCCAGGGTTACAGACACACTCGGCCGTGTCCAGGGTTACAGACACACTCGGCCGTGTCCGGGGTTACAGACACACTCGGCCAGGTCTGGGGTTACAGACACACTCGGCCAGGCCTGGGGTTACAGACACACTCGGCCGTGTCCAGGGTTACAGACACACTCGGCCATGTCCAGGGTTACAGACACACTCGGCCGTGTCCAGGGTTACAGACACACTCGGCCGTGTCCAGGGTTACAGACACACTCGGCCGTGTCCAGGGTTACAGACACACTCGGCCACTCCTGGCTTTTTACGTTAGTGCTGGGATCTGAACTTAGGTTCTCACGTGCACATAGCAAGTGCCCTTAGCCACTGAAGCATCGCCTCAGCCCCAAGGCTATATACTTTTAAAAAGTGCTGGTACTTTCCCTTTTCCTTTTTGATCCTGTAGTAGAGACTGGTCACCTGCTCCGTCTTCCTAATCCCATGGTTTATATTTGTGGTAGGGTAGGTGACCACAAGGGTTCTCCTGTATCTCGTGATGTCTCAGTAATATGCAAATCCAATAACCCCAACTTAAAGTGTTGCCTAAATTGTTGCTGGGAGATCCCTTCCTCCCTTCCTGTCCTTCCTTTGACTGCATTCAAGTGCTGTCAAAAGGAAGTCATGTGACTCGAGCTTTCCAAACAGACTCTTCCCAGTCTTGAATATAATGATGCAGGATGAAGACAAATTCAGAGTTCACGCATGAGTATTTGTGATGGTGATAACATGGTAATCACATGTCCTGTGTATATGCTTACATGCTATCATCTTATTTTCCTTCAAGGATGTAGGTCCAGAGATGGACCAAGATCACAGAAAGCAATATTTAAGTTTTCCCCTTTTTATCAGTTGTTTCCCATAAGTGGTCGTGAACATCAGCACATGGGTGGAGTTGGAGCTCCATCCTGTCTCAGGCACACATTCTAGAGCAAGAGTCCCCTCAGCAAGACTTCTGACAGCACTTATCAAATAAGGTGGCATTTAATGCAATCACTGATGAAGTCACACAGCACACTCATCTGGAGCATACCTGCTTACTGATGCACTTGTGTGACGTACCTGGTGGGGCTTGTGGTCTTGGCTTACCTTCTTATGGCTCTTAGCTCCAGTAGCATCCAGGCCAAGTGGGGAAGTCAAGTGGCACCCCATTTCCTTTTCATTGCTGTGATAAAATGCTCTGATCAAAAGTAACTTAGAGAAGGACAGGATTTATGTGGCTTACACTTTTAGGTCACAGTCCATCACCGACAGAAATCGGGGTAGGAACTCAAGCAAGAACCATCCAGAAAACTGCTTCCTGGCTTTCTGACCTTCAGACTTCTATTTAGCCAGCTTTCTTACAAAGCCTGGGATGTTGCTCTAACTAGTTTAGGTGGAGCAAGATTCTCATGAACCATTAGAAGGGAGGAAGTTAATAACCAGGACAAAAAAGGGAGGATAAAAAGACCACCTCAGTCAACACCCCCAGATGTGGTTGCAGCCCATCTGCCTGGGATCTCGGGATCCAGCGCTGGGGACTGACTCCTATCCCACAAAACCAAAATCCTTAATGACCTTTATGACTGTGTTTGAAGGCAGTCTTTTTTTAAAAAAAGTGATTGTATTTATTATTTTTTTATTTTATGTGTATGAGCGTATTGGCTACACGTAGGTAGGTGTACCTGTGTCAGGTAACGGTTGCAGGCATCAGAAGAAGGTGTCAGAACATACATTTCAGGCATGTTCTAACTCTGCTAATGAACTCTGCAGCTCTGGGATTCAACATGGCTTCCCAGCTGACCTGATGTGTACCATAGCGTGGGGAGCATGGGTGGCTGTCAGTTCTCATTGGTTATTGGTTGGTGGACACAGGTGGAGTAGCTGAATATAAAGGACAGGAATTCTATCCAGTGCTCTGTTAGCTGACTGCATTACTTTGTAAAATCTTCATGATCTTCCTTGAGTGTTGTATGTGTCCACGTGCACATGCATATACAGGTGTGTGTGTGTGTGTGTGTGTGTGTGTGTGTGTGTGTGGAGAGCAACCTGTGGTTTCATCAGTCAGTGTCATCCACAATTTTGTCTGTCTTATTTATTTTTATTTTATATGTATGTTATTATGGTGTTTTCTTGCATGTCTATAGGTGCACCACATACATGTGATGCCAGCATAGGACAAAAGAGGGCATTGGATCCCTTGGAACTGGAGTCAACAGATAGTTGTTATCCACCATGTGAATGCTGGGAACTGAACCCAGGTCCTCTGCAAGAGCAGCTAGTGCTTTTAACTGCTGAGCCATCTCTCCAGCCCCTACAATTTTTGTTTTTTGAGACAGGTTTCTCAATGGCTGGGACTTGGCAATTAGAGTAGGTTGACTGGCCAGAGAGCTCCAGACATCATCCTGTTTTTGCCTCCACAGCACTGGGCTATAAATATGTCACTACTTCGGCTTTTTGTGGGTTCTGGGAATCAAATTCTGTTCCCCTGCCTGCAAGTCAAACACTTTACTGGCTGAGCCAAATCACCAGCCTCTGCGCTTATGTTTCTTTTCTGCTTTATTAAAGATTGATTCTATTTATTTATTTATTTATTTGTGTGTATGTGTGTATATATTATGTATGTGTGTATATGCATTATGTATGTGTGTATGTGTATTATGTGTGTATGTATGCACATATATATGTATTTCAGTGCAGGTGCTTTCAGAAGCCAGAGGCATTAGATCCCCTGGAAATGGAGCTATAGAAGATTGTGAGTCGTCTACGTGGGTGCCAAGAGCTGAACTTGTGTCCTCTGCAATATCTGGATCCACACTTAAGAGCTGAGCCACCTCTCCAGTCCCCAAATATTCATTTTTTTGGTAAAAATTTTTATTGAAGTTCCACAACTGGCCATGAATAGACATTGTCTGTGAATTGCCCAACCCTACGTGACACATCTACATTGCAAACACTATACCTAAGTTTCACAGAGCACAGCGGAACAGGGGTAGAGAGAGTACTGATGCATCTCAACTCTCACTAATGAATCTCCCTCATATAATAGAGGGCCATGAACATAAAAAGAATGCAAATGGCTGAAGAATAGAGAATACGAGTGGACAGAGTACGGGTCCTTGGACAGGACTCCTATATCAAATTTTACCCACTCGGGACTCAGTGACCATTGGGAAAGAGGGGGTGTACAGGTTGTAAGAGCCAGGGAAGGAGGTGCATGAATGCATAGAAATAGTCTTACAGGCTCCTGGGACCTTGTTCATGTGAATCTTATAGCAGTGGTGTCAGCATGCACAAGACCCATGCAAAACTCAAACAGACAAAAACCTAACAATGGAACTGTGGAAATGGGCAGCATGCCTCAGTCTTGCCCAAAGAAGTATTAGTGGCTGATTACTGCTGGCTGAGGAAGAACAGACCTTCTTAAAGGCAGTGGCTCTTCCTAGGCTTAGCAGACCTCAGTGGATGAACAGGCACTGAGGGACACCTGGGGACACTAACTTGACTTGATAGGTCTTAACAGAAATGATAGAATCCTCTTCCCTTTTTACTAAAATTTCCAAGTCTTTCCAGGAGAGTGGTAAAATCTCTACATTAACAGAGTGAGAGACACTTGTGACAGTTACATGACAGGACTGGTACTCAGAAACACAAATGCATCTAATCTTTTCAACAATCCCGAAACATAAACACCACTGTTGAAGCTTCATAGCTGAGAAGGTTGAGAAAGAAATAAATTGGCACTGGAGAGATAAGGAATTCTACAATATTTAGTTAAGAGCGCTCTCCCCCTGTGCATTGTGCACTCACCAGAGGATGGAATCTGCTCCAGAAAAGACACGCTGGGACTGCCAAGCACATAGCTATGAACATGTGGTTCCCAACACTGAATGATGGGTGTGGCAAAAGGAGAACCAGAAGCCTCCGCCCTGGATCTGGTCTTCAGGAGATGGGGACGAAGACTGGCTTTTCCTTGCAGTGAAGTCACTGGCGCTTGGCCACACCTCCTGTAGTCTCAGTTGGAAGGAGTCATGAAATCCTGAAGAAATGGAATGCATACATAGAGCCCGCTCCATGCTTCATCTGTGGCTCTGTCTCCCTATGAAGACCAACAGATTATCCATGGCTTTAACTCATAGATCCCAGCCCAACAAGCTGCCCAAACAACTTTTAACCATTGTCAAATAAAGCACTTCTGGTCCCTTTTCTGGTTAGAGCTTCTCGTGGGAAAAGCATCAATGGCAAACAACGCTGCGACCTGGGTGTCTGTCCTGTGGGGTTGTTATCTTGAGCCATTGCTAGTTTTTCTGTCTTGATAGCCAGGGAATAGCTCTGGTCTCAGTTGACTTCTCCCTTGAGCTCCTACTTAGATAATATTGAGTCCATTTTTCCTCCTAGTGCTGGTCCCAGATTCCTGCAGAGCCAATATTTGAAAGCTGTACCATTCTGGTCCCATCTACTGGGAGACTGGAGCAAGAGGCCCACTTGGCCCAGGAGTTGGAGACAATGATTTCCCCTCAAAAATATCCAAACATCTCTCCAAAACCAGTTCTATAGAGAATTATTACCTGAATGTTGCCTTAAAAAATGGAAGCTAAGACTGGCTTTTCTGCATCTGCTGCACTTTGGCACAAACCCACACTTTCCATATTTTGTCAGGTGATAACTAGGAGTGATCCAGAAAGTGATCTATTAAATATGTACTCTCACCCTCCTAAATGCAACTTTAAAATGAACAAATGTCCATCAAGCTTTATCACAGGATATGTGTCTAGTCAATACAAACTCTTATAATGAGGCTCGGTGACACGGGAGACACAGGCAAGACGACCGTGAGCTTGAGTCTAGCCTGGGCTACTAGTAAGTGACAGCATCTCCTGAGCAGTGTATTTATTTGGCTAAATAAAAATATACATTGTATATCTAGATACATAAGGGTCCTCCTTTGTATATGATTCTCTTATTAATAAATTTGTCACCTGGAGCTTCTAGAATATTCCTTTGATAGATTTGGATAAAGCTATTTTCTTGTACCTAATATTAGATCTATTAACTATTAACCTCAAGTGCCACCTCTTTGACTTTTGTTATAGATTTGTGGGGCATCTATCTATCTATATCTATCTCTATCTCTATCTCTATATCTATCTATCATCTATCTATATCTATATTTATCTATCATCTATCTAATTCTGTCATCTATCTATATCCATATATACCTATCTATATCTATATCATATATCTATATCTACCTATATCTCTCTATAATATAGCTATTTATCATCTAACTTTATCATATTCTATATTTATATCTACATCTATCTATCTTCTAGCTATCTAGCTATCTATCATCTATCTAACTCTATCATCTATCTATTTCTATATCTACCTATAACTATCTATCTACCTGTATCTATATATCTATATATATCTATATATCTACCTATATCTATCATCTATCAATCTATATAACTCCATCATCTATCTTTACCTATATCTACCTATATCTATCTATCTATCTCTGTCATCTATCTATATCTGTATCTACCTATCTGCATCTATCTCTATATCTACCTATGTATCTATCTATGTATGTATGTATATACATATGTATGTATCTATCTATATCTATATCTATCTATCTATCTATCATCTATCTATCTATCTATCTATTTATCTATCTATCTCTATTATCTATCATCCTTCTTCTCTTCCTCATCGTCATCAGGGTTATCATCTATTTCTGAATCCATTCATCTATTGAGGATAATGGCACAAAGCTTGTAACCCACTTTACCGCTTAGTCATGTTCAACATTTATTGATGTTATTCTCTCATGACATGGTGCTGATTTCAGCACAGTAGCATGTATCTCTATAATCTATGTAACTCGATAGACTATTTAATTTATTTCCAACTTAATGAATATTGTTCTTGCATAATTTTCCTCATTTGCATTTGTCATGATTTTGTTAGAACAAATTCCTAGCGGCAGAAATGTTGGGCCAAAGATTATGCTCATTTACAGGCTTCTAATCCACTGCTGATGGTGGGGCTCTAACGATCTTCGCAGCCACAATGGGAGACTTTTCACTCGTTTCCTCCTCGTGTTAGCATTCCTGCCTCCCTTTCACATTCCGAGCAAAATTATACCTTATCCTGACCAAGCCTTAGACACCAAAGGAGGGTTCTAGAAACAAAATGACACTAAAACAGAAAGAATAAACACAGACTTGCTTACATATACATGCTCATGCACAGACATATATATACACACATATGCATACACAGGTATACATGCATACATACATATACAAGTACATACACACAGACATGCAAACACATATACAAAAAGACACAACACAAATTCATACAGGAATATCCTGAACTTGGGTTTCTTCATTGACCTAATAAAATTAAATTCTTCAACATTGATGAAAATATATTTTCTTCTGCAGGTTTCAGTTGAGTGTGTGAACTGTTATCTCTGTCTTCAGATTCATGCTGCCATCCACCTCCCCTTGATATAAGTTGTAGCTTGTAGGACGTATAAAAGTGCAAGCTCAGTAAGGCTTAGCAGTCATCTGTCAAGACTGCCTCTGCCAAGGCCTGAGCCATGCCAAGAGAGGAATGAGCCTCGCGTGGCCCTGTGCACATGGCTCGTAGGTCCATGACAGACAGGGGCTGTAAGCAAAGGCCCCTGGGTATGCCAGGGCTGTGACAGAAGCATAAAAGTCAGTAATAGAGCATAAACACAGCAGGAGAAATAAGGTAACAATACAATGGCAGTGACAGCATGACCCCACTCTGAAGGCCAACCATTTTAAATGCCAAGGTGTGCTGTGTGCAGCGCTGAGGGCTTTACAGGTCTTATTTCATACTGTTAACAGCATTTCCATATGAAGTGGGCACTGTCAGTACCATGTTATATGTGTGTTGTGTGGCCTTTCCTAGGACATCCAACATCTGCTCACCCCATCGAGTGCCACCCACAGAACAAACAATAATGTCACTTGACCTTAGCTTCATGAGTCAACGAGTTTGCTAGGGTTACTTATAGGACATGGGTGAGAGGTTACTTATAGGACATGGGTGAGGGGTTACTAATAGGACATGGGCGAGGGGTTATTTATAGGACATGGGTGAGAGGTTACTTATAGGACATGGGTGAGGGGTTACTAATAGGACATGGGCGAGGGGTTATTTATAGGACATGGGTGAGGGATTACTTATAGGACATGGGTGAGGGGTTACTAATAGGACAAGGGTGAGGGGTTACTTATAGGACATGGGTGAGGGGTTACTTATAGGACATGGGTGAGGGGTTACTTATAGGACATGAGTGAGGGGTTACTAATAGGACATGGGCGAGGGGTTACTTATAGGACATGGGTGAGGGGTTACTGACAGGACATGGGTGAGGGGTTACTAATAGGACATGGGTGAGGGATTACTTATAGGACATGGGTGAGGGGTTAACTATAGGACAAGGGTGAAGGGTTACTAATAGGACATGGGTGAGGGGTTACTTATAGGACATGGGTGAGGGGTTACCTCTAGGACATGGGTGAGGGGTTACTTATAGGACATGGGTGAGGGGTTACTTATAGGACATGGGTGAGGGGTTACTAATAGGACATGGGTGAGGGGTTACTTATAGGACATGGGTGAGGGGTTACTTATAGGACATGGGTGAGGGGTTACTTATAGGACATGGGTGAGGGGTTACTTATAGGACATGGGTGAGGGGTTACTTATAGGACATGGGTGAGGGGTTACTTATAGGACATGGGTGAGGGGTTACTTATAGGACATGGGTGAGGGGTTACTTATAGGACATGGGTGAGGGGTTACTTATAGGACATGGGTGAGGGGTTACTTATAGGACATGGGTGAGGGGTTACTTATAGGACATGGGTGAGGGGTTACTTATAGGACATGGGTGAGGGGTTACTTATAGGACATGGGTGAGGGGTTACTTATAGGACATGGGTGAGGGGTTACTTATAGGACATGGGTGAGGGGTTACTTATAGGACATGGGTGAGGGGTTACTTATAGGACATGGGTGAGGGGTTACTTATAGGACATGGGTGAGGGGTTACTTATAGGACATGAGTGAGGGGTTACTTATAGGACATGGGTGAGGGGTTACTTATAGGACATGGGTGAGGGGCTATTTACAGGACATGGGTGAGGGGTTACTTATAGGACATGGGCGAGGGGTTACTTATAGGACATGGGTGAGGGGTTACTTATAGGACATGGGTGAGGGGTTATTTACAGGACATGGGTGAGGGGTCACTTACAGGAGCGTAGGTGAGGGCTTACTAATATGACATGGGTGAGGGGTTACTTACAGGAGCATGAGTGAGGGGTCACTTACAGGATCATGGGTGAGGGGTTACTTATAGGACATGGGTGAGGGGTCACTTATAGGATCATGGATGAGAGGTTACTAATAGGACATGGGTGAGGGGTTACTTAACGAGCAGTTGCACCATGAAAGCCCACCCTCATGTAGATGAGGACACAGGAAAGCTGTGTTCCTAGAGCTCTTGTACAACTTACAGCAGTTCATCTGGTTGGAGACTCCCAGATCTCTAGTAACTGTCACCGCTTAAATAAACATGGCGGGGGGGACGTGGGAGTCCTTCAAGTTTCAGGTGATTCCTGAGACTTGTGACTTTTGTTTCTTTCTTAAAGGAGGACTGTTTACCAGAGAAAATAGCTATGCAGCCGTGTGAATGCAAGGCTGGGTGTGGTGGGCAGGGGACCTAGGATGATGTCAGAGTTTAAATTATTCACCTCGAAATATCGAGAATAGGGAGTAGGGCAGCAGGCTCTGTGAGTTTAGGGCTCTCAAGTGTCGAGACCTGTGATTGGATCCCTAGGACCCATGTAAAGCTGGACATGATGGCACATGTCTATAGTCCCAGTGCTCTTCAGGGATATGGGAAGCAGAGTTGGGGACCCCTGGGGCTTGGGCCAGCTAGCCTGGGGTACATAATGGAAAACATGAATAAACCTGGTCTTGAATAGTGTGGAAGGCAAGACCAACACTTCCACATGTATGCTGTGGCATGAACATAGCTGTACACCCACACAAACATGCACATACAATCTAAAGTAAACGCTGAGATTGCGTGTCTAGAAACCACTGAACATATTAGCAAGGACTATTGAAGAAGGTAAGAAATGAGGTTTGAGGGGAGCCCTCAGCCTTCTATCTGCAGACACTGGAAGGACAGTCCAGGCTGGGGCTCAGGAACCAGCACGGAACAGGCCGTGTGCTAGGAAGGTGGCGGAGCTACCGCAAGGGCATGTGGGTGATGGAGAGCTGGGTTTGGTTTGGAAAGCCTGGGATGTGGGTGCAACTGTTTTACTTCATGCATCTGGCAGTCAAAGGGATGCATTCTGAAGGCTTTGCCAATGTTCAGAGAGCTGAACAAAGCCTTAGACAAAGTTGGTCACGTTTTATCGAGTGAGACTATTCTAATAGTCTCTTGTATAGAAAAATCAACTCAAGGTGTGTTTATGTTTCTGTGTTTCATTCCTGACACCTTGGGAGTGGAGACAGGGCCATAGAAACAATGTTGACTGAGTGCTTCTGCTGTTTGCCTGTGTTGTCGGATCACACGAGAAGACCCAAATTCTTCTTTCTCTCTTTACAGAATGGTTTCCCCTCTCACCAGCTCTTAGGTCCTATTATGCTCATGCCTAAAGCAGGGAGAGAAACACATGCAAATGGCTAAGTAGCTTTCCACCACGTTTCTTTTGACCTCTGTGTAGACTGGGTGCTTTGTGACGGTGGAGCTGACAAATGATGGATTTGTTTTTTACTTGCTGCACGGTGCTTAGTGAGTGTTTGTGTACAGTCAGTGCTCCCGATGGCATGAGGACCCTGGATGGACCACGGTGGTTGTCCTGCCCTCTGATGGTCCACCTTGGCTCTAGCCCACCCTCCTATGTGTGTTAACAGGGATGAACTTAGCTTCCCTCCACGTTGAGAAAGGAGGAAGCTATTTACATTTATATTGGTGTCTAGAATCACATTGGGACCAAGCTCATTGTAATTTATGTTAGCCTTTACTGCCTGCCAGGAAGCTACGATAGGCATGAATTTCACTTGCATTTCTGAGCAGAAACCTGGCCTCAATCAATATTTGGAGAAATAGCAGGCCTTGAGAAGACTCAGGGCCTGATTCTAGTTAATACGTTATGATCATTCATAATAGAGCCTGCATCAGGACTCTCAAGAAAACATTTGCTACAAACTGTTCTCTGAAGTAAGGCCTGTCTCCAGTGAACTAGATGGGTGGCAGGTAGACTTATTTAAGAATGAACTGGGGCTTCCAGAAGGCACTTATGAAAGGAGCACTGGAGTGGGAGTCCAGGGCACTGCTATTGCTCCAGGCTCAGCTGCTGGGGCCTGTGTAGAACTGGTCGTGATCCCTCTGACAGAAGGTGTATCAGGACTTGAAGTCACCTTAGGCTGACTTGCTTTGGGCAGAGCCCATAAATCCATCTCTGTCATCTGAGATGTGAGTCTGGAGACCAAGCCTGAGGAAGAGCAATCTAATTAAGCTTCACTCAGATCCAGGACTTGGAGTCAGACAAGGCATCCAAAATGTCACTCAGAAATTTACCTATTTACTGTAAGCCATCAGTCTTTCTAGCATTTTTATGAGGACTTTCTTTCTTTGAAGTCATTACTTTAAATCTGTCTCCTGTAACGTCCATCCTCTCTCCTCTTGGGTTTCGCAAACCTTCGCACTCTGTAGAAAAGCTCCAGAAGGTGAGGTAAGGAGGCAGATGGGGCGGCGTCTCAGCAAAACAGACCATGGCGTTTAAGCTCATCAGCTATCTGAGAATGAATTCGGGTTTGCAGAAGGTACTTTTCTATCACTGTAAAGGAATGCTTGAGAGAATGGACTTCTAGAGAGGAAAGGTTCATTTCGACTTTCTTTGCTGAAAGTTCCAGCCAGAGATCAAGGCCCTGTTGATGTGAGCCTCCGACTACGGCATCCCCAGAAACCAGGAGAACAAGAAGCCCAGGGTCCCACAACCTTCTGCAAGGGCCAGGCCCCAACTTGGCTTCACCTCCCAGTGATTCCCACTTCCCAGTGGGCACCCCAAGGCCCAAGCATCTCTTTCTTTTCACCCCCTTCATTTCTTTCTTGTTCCTTCTGCCTCTCTAACTTTGTGTACGCATGCAGGGTGGAGAGGACAGTGAAGTGAAGAGAGTCACTTTGTCTGCACCTAGCAGGATTGGTAGCAGGAAGAATGACGAGTCTAGTTTTGTAAATTAACCAAGAAGGTGCTTCTTACTCATTCCCCACTGTGGATTGTTTAGCCTGCATGTATGTAAGTGCATCCCTGTCATGCAATGCCCCTGAAGGCCAGAAGAGGGTGTCGGATCCCCTGGAACTCCATGGAGTTAAGGTTTTCACCTGCCATGTAGGTGCTGGGAGCCAAACTGGGTCCTAATGCTCTTAACTGATGAGCCATCTCTCTACCCCCTGAGTATTTGATTTCTAATGATGAGATTTCAGAGGCCTTAAGAAGTGGAGATGCAGGATTCAGTCCAAGGTTGCTTTGGTGGTTATTTGGATTATAAAAGTAGGATTTGGTTTATTGGAGATAAAGCACACCAGTATTTACAGGACAGGGAATTGTGCTGTGGCCTTGGAATCCTCCTTTTAAGTCTGTACCATTCTCTGCCAGGGGAGACTCAGAGCCCAGCATGGAGATTGGCCAGTGGCTGAAGTCCTAGACAGATTCAGGTTGGAGGTCCTCGCCACAGCATGGCTGCCCAGGGGCTGAGAAGATGTGGATAAGCCTCTTCCGTCTCAGTCTCTGCCTGGTAGAGTTGTTTGAAGTGCAGCCCTCGTCACACTTTAATGTGTGGATGGATGCATGCCTCAGGGTTTTGTTAAAATGCAAGATTTCAAATCACTAGGTCTAACATAGCTTGCAAGTTTTCATTTCTAATAAAGTTTCTAGTTTCACTGACTCCGTGGGTTCCTCAGGCCATACTTAGGGTATCAGGGCCTGGAGGACTTCCAGGGTCATTTCTTAGTAGTCAACTCACATATATGTGGTACCTATTATATGCAGGGCACTTTGCTAAGGGCTGTTGATACTGAGATAAAGACCCAATTTCTGTCTACATTTGAAATGTTCACATTCCAGTAGGGAAGAGAAATACACAGCATTTCAAAATAGTCTGAAAACATGACTGGAAGTTGTACAGGGAAATAGATGCTACAGCATAGGAGTAGTTTATTGCAGGCAGGGTAGGGGCTCAGATGTCAGAAGATCACAGACCCCAGAGAAGCCTGGATGTTAGCATCTCATACCCATCTAAAGAGGAACTCACCATCCCAGAGCATTCCTTTGTCCTGGAAAGATGGGCTGAGGGTTCAGGAAAAAGTTACTTTTATCTCTGATGTTGAATGCTTCTTACTCCATTTCTCCCTGCTTCCTCATCCTGTTAGTACCCAACTGATGAAAGATTTGGTCCCTGGGGCAGTGGGAATCTGTTAGGCCAATGCAGCAAGCAGGAAGCTGGGGAACATGAGAAAGCATCATTTCACCTCCTTTCTGCTCCCAACAAGCCACACTAGTGAGTCTGAGAAGGAAAAGCTCATGGTGGAGCCACCGCCCTCTGCAGTGGTGATCACGTTCTGTGATGGAACACCTTCACGCACGGAAGCCACCTGAAAAGAAAGGGCTGACTCTACGGCAGGGGCTCCAGCCAGGAGTGATGAGGGGATTATGGGAAGGGGAACAGCCACAAAGGTGGTCTGCCTCTGGTTCATCGCTGGGTTCAAGTTGAACCACTGATGCTGAAATTGATCACAGCAAGTGTCCTCTGGAGGTTTTGGAGAGGGACAGCTTGGCAAACCCTCTCTGGTTTAGTTTCTCCCACCATGCAGTGGGCTGGATAGTTTCTAGGATAGTGTTTAATGTTAGGAGTCTATGAAGGACAAAACATGACACAGATGTGGAAAATGCCATAATGAGACCCTTTACTTTGTGTGCTAACTTAAAGTCTGTGAAGAAGGCTGAGGGAGGTGGCACACGCTTGAATCTCAGCACCTGGCAGGTGGAGGTTAGAGGAACAGAAGTTCAAGGTCATTCTTGGCTACATCACGAGTTCAAGACTAGCCTGAGCTACATGAGACCTTGTCTTAATAAAACCCCGAAGGAAAAAATAATGTCTATGAAGACTAGAAGACTGGTCACCTGGGGTCAGACGGTGAGATTAATGGACAGATATGGGCCAGTGGGTACAATCTCAAAATAAAATGAGGACGTTCTAAACATCCCATCGACATCAGGGTGGCTCTAATTAACATTAATATACTGAGGAGCTGAAATTTACTACATTGCGAAGTTGTTTTCACCCCACTCCAGCCACAACCATGCGTGGTAGTGGACACACTACTTAGTTTGAGTATGGTAATTAGTTCACAGTGCATATGCATACTGAGCCATAATTAGCTGTGACCAAAGAGTCCAGGGTTGGAGTTTCACATCTAAGCTTACTCAGAGTCCAGCCAGGGTCATCCTTTCTGTTTATTTCATGCCATCTGTCACTTCCTGGATACCACCAAGTGGGGTCTCATTTGGTGAAAAGGCACCCATACAAATCTGCATGTCCACATGTCTGTCTTCTGCATGTCAGATGACCGTCCTCTCATTTAGCAAACAAGCTGTCATTTCCTTTTGGAGAGGGAACTTGGCTGTCAGGAGGTCATCGGCCTAACCATGCTGCCCCCTGCATGGACTCTCCTGACCATCCTGGGGCTGCCCCCTGCATGGACTCTCCTGACCATCCTGGGGCCCCTGGTATTGGGACACGGCCTTGTCTTCTTTTTGTCATACATATATGTCTGTGATCTATTGGGTGCATGTGTGAGCCTGAATGTTTGCATGTGCATGTAGGTGTGTGTGCATGTGAGGTATGAACAAGAACTAGGCTAAGGCCAGAGATACTCTCTGTCTTATTTCTTATCTTTAAAATAGGGACTGTCTTATAGTAGATGTTCAGAGTGGAGGTGTTTGGTAGGTAGAGATGTTACAAACAAGACCTGGCTTCAGCGACCCACATCTGTAGCTTCAGCATGCCTGAGATGTGATGAGCACACTGAGAGTCCACTGAAGGTCATGGGCTAGCTAGTCTGGAGTATGCAGCTTGGAGGAAACATGAGAGATACTACACATACACACACAATAGTAATAATAATAATAATACAATGCCAGGAGGAAATGGAAGAATAGAGGGCACTAGAGAGGGGAAATAGCAGGAAATACACAGAATTGGTAAATGACAACCTTGGATCTTTCCATTTGAATTCCTGTAGCACTGCTTAATCAACAAAGAAGGAGAAGAGAAGGAAAAGAGATCCGCCTAGGGTTTGCATCTAAGCCTTTCTGAAAACTGAGTCATTTAGACAGGTTTGTACCAGCAAGTGGAGAGCATCAAAGTGGAGACCAGCTACAGGTGGAAGGAAATGGCCCAGGCTTCCCAAATAGCAGACCTGGCTCCCAGCCCACTGGTAGCTCTTCACCCCAGGACAGGATTTAAGCACCACTCTCCATCCGAGCCTGAGTCTTGGGCTTCAGACTTTAATCCAGATGTTTAAGGCAAATCCATCTAGAGGAGTAAGGCTTGTCAGTCTCCTCTCATTATGTCCCTGTGAATAACACTCGCATTATTCACAGATACAGGTTTCATTGTGGGTTGGGAGATGGGGTGTGAGGACTGAGGGGCAGAGCTCAAAGGAGCAGGTGCAGAAGTTCCCCAGGGTGACTGAGTATTTGAGCCCTGGAAGGGTTTATTTTTTTTACAAGTGTCTGTTCAAGGTCACTCCAAGTCTCGGATTCCATCGGTCTGGGGGAATTCTGCCCTGAAAATGGGTTTTAAAGTTCTTCAGATGAATGCATTGAGTGGTCAGAGTTGAGAGGCCCGGTCTGACGGTCTTCACAGATGAGCCTGTTCTAAGACCTCACATACACGACTGGCATTTGGGAGTACTCAAGAACCAAGGTCTGCGGACTGAGCACCCTACCTGTGTGGAGCACAAGGTACCAGCAAGCCCGTCATTCAATGGATGATGATGCAGGAAGAGTGATGTGCCTGAGGCAATAAAGGGACCTGCTGTTTCCTGTCCATGAGAAATATAAAACAAAATATACAATGATTGTGTCCTATTGTAGTGTGACCCTGCCTTTAGAAATTTAACCTATGAAAATAAACATAGTTCCACAAGAGGTTAGCTACAAAGATCTTTGTACAAGTCTCTTGCAGTGGAAAATTGAGATAGAGATATCTATGGATAGAGTACACATAAATGCACTTTAGTTCATTTATACAAAGTGGGAGGTACGCTAGATTGATGACATGATGGGAATGCATTAAATGTGGAGCATGTATATACATATATGGGTGTGTAATGAAAAAATAGGCTAATTTTTTTTCAAAATGACTAGAAACTAGGTTGGTTGGTGTAGAAACATGAAAAGAATTTGAAGAATATCTATCAATAATAGGAAATTGAAGGTAATGGAATGTATTACTTAATGTCTATCCTTTTCCTGTATGCTTTAATTATGGATTCTCTACAGTAAACATCTGTTTCTGATAAAATTCAGTGTTATAGTGAGTGTGGTGGCTCACACCTTTGCCAATCCCAGTACTCAAGAGGTTGAGGCAGGAAAATAGTGAGTTCCAGGTCAGCTTGGGATATGTACTAAGGCCTTATCTCAAAACAGAACACAATAAAATAAAAAGGAAGGAGCCAGAGTGCTAAAATGAAAAATAAAAGCTGAGTGTGGTGGACGCACACCCAGCATACGAGTGGCAGAGGCAGGCAGATCCCTGTGAGTTTGAGGTCAACCTGATCTACATAGTATGTTCTAAGCCAGCCAGAGACACATAGTGGATTCTGTCTCAAAAACATTAAAATAAAATCTTAGGCATTAGTAGGGTAATAACAAACTTCATCACATCGTGCTCCACAATATTGAAGAAATGTGTATTTGAAACAGCTTTCCTTGATCCCTGATTGGCTTCTCTTACCCCTGGGTTCCTTGACGAGTCAGAAAAGCTGGCTTACTAAGAAATAGGGTCCATGCCCGGCGTGGTGGTGCACACCTTTAATCCTAGCACTTGGGAGGCAGAGGCAGGCGGATCTTTGTGAGTTCAAGGACAGCCTGGTCTACAGAGCGAGTTCCAGGACAGCTAGGGCTATAGGAAGACCCTGTGTCGAAAAGACAAAAAAAAAAAAAAAAAAAAGAAGAAGAAGAAGAAATAGGGTCCATTAACCTCCTCTAATACTATACTGGCTTTAGGTTGCCCAGACATCCCACTGTGCCAGTGTGGTTGAACAAAGAAGTAGTTTTATTATGAAGATGACCCCTGATTCTAAGACAGAAGGGAAGCAAGAGACAGTTTCCCACACCCTGCCAAAAATATGTTCTCTTTGTAGCTGCTGGAACTTCTGATTTCTTTCTACAGATTAGCACTGAACTTACAGTTTAGTGTCTCCTGTTCTTCTCTAACAATAAGTCTTTTCCTCGTGCAGGTTGAACATAAAATCAGAACCATATTACTTGTGGATTATTCTTTTTCTTGTTATTGGCACGACTGTCATTAACATGATTGTTGCCTTAGGATGAATCCTCTGGAAGGCTGGGGCTTGAGTTTCAATAAATCCATGCTCAGAGTTCACACAAGATGCCCAGGAGCAAAGAGCAAACATTGCTTTCAATAACTACGGTAATACCAAGAGTGACGTCACAATTGTGAATGAGAGCTAGTTCCTGTCTTCTTCAAGATAACCCAGGACTGCAGCCGCTGATTCTTCTCTAAGCAACGATGATAAAATAGACAGGGCTTCCTCCATGTTTACAGAAGGAAGAGGGAGGGCTCAGAGAAATGAGGTGATCATCCTGGACTCCCAGAGAACTCACTGCAGGGTACAGGCTTTGCGTTCCACCACTGAGAGTGTTTTCATTTTGATGCAAACCAAGCTGTCAGTTAAATGCTACCGTGTACTTTTTCTTTGAGGTTTCCCAGTCTCTTGATTTTTCTCTCCTGGAACAATTTATCGCTTTTGGAAACTAATAATTCTCTGTAATGTTAAGCAAGGAACTTAAAGATGAAGCAGATATGAGAATTCAAACTTCTTCATCTTTCCAAGAATGTGAACAAACTCTACCATGTTTTCAGTGTTAACAGAAGAATCGTCCGTGCAATAATCATTCAAAGCAAGGGCGTCGAGGAGAACCAGGCTAGAGAATGAGCTCCAGACCTGATATTCACAGGGACTGGCTTTATCCCCAAGTCTTCTCCTCCTCCAAGCCTTTGGAGAAATTGGGTTTGTACATTCCCACTGGCAGGGCATTGCCCAGGGACGCCAGACCCAGGAAAATCAGTCCTGGCTTCTTCCTCATGCAGGGTAAGAGGGAGGGAGGTTCTCACTCTTCCCTGTCTTCAAGCACACCCCTCCCCCTAATGAACACAAGCCAAAGCCATTATCTACTTATCTATTTCCCTTCTGTTTCTTCAGATATGTGTACGCATATTTGTGCGTGCACCTGTTCATGAGTGTAGATGTGTGTGCACACATGTAGAAGTCAGACATCAACCTCAGGTGCCTTAGGAAGGAGCTGTCCTCCCTAAGGTTTTGAGATGGGCTCCTGAATTTGCCAGTTTGCTAGGCTGGACGAGGAGTTTCAGGAATCTGAGCGTCTCCACCTCCTCAGTGCTGGGCTTCTAACAATGCACTGCAGAGCCTGGCTTTATTTAAAAACCTGTGTTCAGAGGATGGACTGGAGGTCCTCACACTTATTCACTGAGCACCTTATGACTAAGCCACTCCCCGCCATGGCTTTACCTGTTTGTCCTCTATGTCACTTCTACCTCTCTGAGCCAGCTACACTGGCCTTTGGGCAGTGCCTGACACATTCCCTTCTCAGAGTCTTTGCTTGTAGTCATGGCTGCCTTTTCTTTGAGCCATGTCTATACAGTTCATTCTCTTACCTCTCCAGGTCTCCATGCAGGAGCCCTTTTCTCGGTGAGAATGTCCCTGACTCCTGTCCACTTCATTAAGTCTGCACCCACCAAGCACTCCCAGCTACGCTGTACCCCACAGCATTTACTACCACCAAGCACTCCCAGCTACGCTGTACCCCACAACATTTACACCACCAAGCACTCCAGCTACGCTGTACCCCACAGCATTTACACCACCAAGCACTCCAGCTACGCTGTACCCCACAGAATTTACACCACCAAGAACTCCAGCTACGCTGTACCCCACAGCATTTACTACCACCAAACACTCCAGCTATGCTGTACCCCACAGAATTTACACCACCAAACACTCCAGCTACACTGTACCCCACAGCATTTACTACCACCAAGCACCCCAGCTACGCTGTACCCCACAGCATTTACACCACCAAGCACTCCCAGCTACGCTGTACCCCACAGAATTTACACCACCAAGCACTCCAGCTACGCTGTACCCCACAGCATTTACTACCACCAAGCACTCCCAGCTACGCTGTACCCCACAGAATTTACACCACCAAGCACTCCAGCTACGCTGTACCCCACAGCATTTACACCACCAAGCACTCCAGCTACGCTGTACCCCACAGAATTTACACCACCAAGCACTCCAGCTACGCTGTACCCCACAGCATTTACTACCACCAAGCACTCCCAGCTACGCTGTACCCCACAGAATTTACACCACCAAGCACTCCAGCTATGCTGTACCCCACAGCATTTACTACCACCAAGCACTCCCAGCTACACGTACCCCACAGAATTTACACCACCAAGCACTCCAGCTACACTGTACCCCACAGCATTTACTACCACCAAGCACTCCAGCTATGCTGTACCCCACAGCATTTACACCACCAAGCACTACAGCTACACTGTACCCCACAGAATTTACACCACCAAGCACTCCAGCTACACTGTACCTCACAGCATTTACTACCACAAAGCACTCCCAGCTATGCTGTACCCCACAGCATTTACTACCACCAAGCACTCCCAGCTATGCTGTACCCCACAGAATTTATACCACCAAGCACTCCAGCTACACTGTACCCCACAGCATTTACTACCACCAAGCACTCCAGCTACGCTGTACCTCACAGCATTTACTACCACCAAGCACCCCAGCTACTTTGTACCCCACAGCATTTACTACCACCTAGCACCCCAGCTATGCTGTACCCCACAGCATTTACTACCACCAAGCACCCCAGCTACTTTGTACCCCACAGAATTTACTACCACCAAGCACTCCAGCTATGCTGTATCCCACAACATTTACTACCACCAAGCACTCCCAGCTACGCTGTACCCCACAGCATTTACTACCATCAACCACCCCAGCTGTTCTGCCACTTTCTGAATCGACTCCACCCCTCATTGATACATACCCCTTTCCAGAATCAAAGACATGGCTCTTTTGATCACTGCTAGTTGGCGCGTCCTGTGGCTGACATATCTATTCAACATCAGCTGGTGAATGAGTGAATGAATAAATCAACTCTGAGTATGATAGCACCCACTGTCGGGTTCCCTCAGGGCAACACAGCAGACACAGAGTTGTGAAGTGACGTTCTGAAGGTCACCGGAGACAGGATTCATACCCATTAGCAGCTTGGCCCCCTGCCTCCTGCTCTAGAGAAAACCCCATTAACACTGCAGGATATTTCCAGATGGGAACCCTGATGCTGGGAATCTGCTGTGCCCACACAGGAGCATTTGGCTCAAGCACTTTGACATAGCAAAACACAAAGGAAGAAGACAGAGCCCGCTCTCCAGGTAGAGAGAGGCACCTTAGCCAGCAAACTACACAAAAGAAAGAGGACAGAGGCAGTCCTCCAGGAAGAAGAGCTGTGGAACTTGAGCCTCATTCTATTTCCATGGAAGAACTAACTGCGTTTTAAATAAGGGACTCAAAGTTTGCAAGACAGAGAAGGAATACCCAGGCACTTTCCCGCCTGGTGGAGAACTGTAGCAGCCTGTCATGAAGAAAGCCACACTTAGGGGAATTTTTGCCAATTTCACTTTCTTTCTTTCTTTCTTTCTTTCTTTCTTTCTTTCTTTCTTTCTTTCTTTCTTTCTTTCTTTCTTTCTTTTCTTCCTTCCTTCCTTTCTTTCTTTCTTTTTTTCTTTCTTTCCTTCCTTCCTTCCTTCCTTCCTTCCTTCCTTCCTTCCTTCCTTCCTTCCTTCCTTCCTTTCTTTCTTTCTTTCTTTCTTTCTTTCTTTCTTTCTTTCTTTCTTTCTTTCTTTCTTTCTTTCTCCTTCTGTAGCATTAAGGAATCATCAAATTAGAAGAATCCTTCCCCAGAGAACTCAAAGACTCAGGGAGATGCAAAGCTTTTCACAGGTGGCAGTGAGGACTTGGAAGTAAATGATGCAAACTGTTCCCATAGCAACAAGTATCAATGTCTAAAAGTGATGGATTTAGTAGAATTAGAAAGCTACCAGTGGAGATGAGACATTCCTCCAGCTGTGGTGTGAAAGGATGGTTTGAACTGGTGCTTTTGGTCTGTGGCATCCCAAGTGTTTCTATTTGAGAGTCAATTCTGTTTTAACAGCTGTCTCACAGCTCTATGTGAACTTATCCATATGTCTACTGAGCAATCCTCCAGTGGCTCTCCACAGAAGCATCTCTTCCACCTCGCCCCCTCTCGCCCTTCTCCACTTCCCCTTGTTCTAAGCAGCACAGTCTTCCTTTAGCTTCATGCATGGTTCATGTTCTTTTGCACCTCTGTGCTGGTCCTCTACATAATTATATGTTTAAGAGCTACTCAACTGAGCACAGTGGCACATACGGAACCCCAGCACCCAGGATGCTGAGGAGGATGGATTATTGAGTTTGAGGCTGTCCTGTGCTTCATAGTCAGTTCTGGTCCAACCTGAGCTACAGAGTCACACCCTGTTTCAAACCAAAACAGAACAAAACAAAACCCACTGAGCTGGTGTGGCAGAACAGATCTATAATCCTGTTACTCAGAGGTGGTGGGAAGAGGCCAAATAACAAGACCTTGTCTCAAAGTTAAACAAAAAAGTAAACAAGCCAGATCAACAAGGGCTTCCTGCTGCTGCAGCCATCAGAAGGGCCTTGGTGGACACCTGATGCCCCACACGTGTCCCTGCAATGTGCTCCTCTGCATCTGTTTCTGGGATTCTGCATTCCGGAGGCGCCCAGAGCCTGGCCTGCGGACTGACTGACTTCCTCCTCCCTCCCCTCTTAACTTCCTCTTTCTTTATCATTACTTTATAGGTTTTTGTACAAGTACATATTTTATATTGAGAGTATCCCCCATATTTCCTTCTCCTCAACCCCCTAGTCCCCTAGACACTTTACTGCCACATCATACCAACACACATACAGATTTTATGTGTCTATATAAAGTCTAGGAACCACACATGACAGCAAACATAGTGTTTGTCTTTCTAAGACTGGCTTGTTAATTTAATATGATTATATATTTGCATCCATTTTCCTATAAACATCATGCCTTAATTCTTCTTTCTGGCTGAAAAAATCCACTGTTTATATACAGCAAATTTTGCTGTTGATGGACACCTAGGCTGGACACATAACACAGCTGTTACAAACACCGATCCACAAGTGTTTTGGTGACGTGCTGACTTGCAGTCTCCAGAGTGCTCAGGAGTGGTACAGCTGGCTCACCTGGAAGATCTGTTCTTAGTTCTGGCAGAAATGTGAGGTTTTGTCTTTGTTAAACTTTGCCTCTCAATGTCTTTTGCAAAAAAAATCATCAAATTCATTACCTGTGTCCACAGTTTTTCATAATAAAATGTATTCAGGAGAATCAAATTAATACCTCCTCAGCAGGCATTTCCTACTTGGTTTGGGAGAAGTAAGAACTTTACCTCCAAGTCTCCATCCAATCTATTATAAATCAACTTTTTATAAAATTCCCATTCAGTGTATTAGTCCAGAGACACTGGAGCATTTGTTCCTTTCATAATGGCTAAAATGAGCAGGTAATAATTTAATACAATTATTTAAACTATTTCTTTCAGTTAAAATGGGATTATATACTTGTTGAGCTAAGAAGAAAGTGGGATATTATTATAAAAGAATGAAATATTACACAGCATTCCAAATGGCTAATCTTTCATGCATTCACTTATCCTTTGATCACATAAGTATTTACTGAGCATGAATTTTTTTTCTCATGATGAAACACCAGTCCTTGCAAATTCCTAGGAGACTCACAAGTCTAACTCGGGATTTCCTGTGTGGTTGATGAATTGTCCAAGGAATCACTGAAAATGAGGGGGCTTTTTAAGCTCATAAATACTTTAAAAGTATTAACCATTGCTTCTGATTATTGGATAGCCAGGAAAAGAAGTGGGAACTTAGACTACAAAACACCAATGATCCAAAATAAAACATGAGTAGAGTTCTTTAAATAAACAGTTGACCTTTCCAGACCTTGAGGAAAACCTACATGATCCAAAAATGAAGAGCGAAGCAAACATATTAGACCTTGGAGTCTACCGAAAACAGAAGGTGTCCTTAAAGACACTCAGGGCCACTCCTATGGCTTCCAGCCTTCAAACAAGGTAGCAGCCCCCAGGAGCATGTGCACATGCTTGGAAAGGAGACCTCCACACCTGTCTCCAATGAGTCTACTCTCAATGGGCAGGATCGTCCCCAGCCACACATCCTCCTCTGCCCAGGGACATCTTGGTTGGTGCCTATTATCTCTGTTTACTTAGGTCCCAATAGTTTCCGTTGGTTCGTTCAATGAATTACAGCATCATTCTACCCGTTCAGTGAAGAGCTGCACAAAGAGACAAAACAGGAAGGACACGATGGCTTCTGCACCTTGGCTTTGGGTGTGTATGCAAGAGACTTAAAAGTTATTTTTTAAAAAAAGTGCCCTCTATGTCCAAATTTTGAACAACCCAAGGTTCCTATAGACCAGTTGGAGAAGCTTGTATGCACAGACATGTTGATCAATCAGGAGTCCAGACTATATTCCTGTAGTCTCATGATTCACCCCTATCTCTCCACAGCCTTTACAATCTACCACGCCTCCTCTTCCGCAGTTTGTTCCCTGGGCTTTGGGAAAGGGGCACAAGTGGGTGAGAAGAAAACAGTCTAATTTCTTTGGAGTTGTCATTTTGGACTCCAGTCTGTTCAGGTTGTTTCCCTTCATGGATTGACAGCTTTCCCAGTGATACCCTTTTTAGTCATACTAACAAAGCACAAGCTATTGGATGTACAGGCATTTAAGCAGTACCAATTATTATGTCAAGCTAAGCTGTGAGCATAGACACAGATGCTTGGATGGTATGCTAATCCGCAAACTGTGGTTTCTCTATAAAGGGTGACAAGTTCTTATTGTGGCTTATAACATCTCCTAACCACTAGAGGACATAAGCTTGTGGCATCCGCTGTGAGTTATTCCTCCAAGGAGAGAGCTAATAGCCAAATAGATTTGGGATATATATAGACACTTGGCTGCCACTGTTGCACAGTATCTCCAGGCTGTTGAGGTGTAGCTGATATTGACGGAGGAGTCTTGCTTGTCTCAGGGAGACCAATATTTTGCTGTATTGCTTTAGTGGCCTTTGGTAACGCTCTCTAGCATTTCAGAGGCCAGTTGTACGCTAGCAAGTGACGTCTCATAACATTTTTCATGCTCACACCAGGTCTTCGACAACAGGGACTTACTGCCTTTCTCCTTGCATATATCCCACTTATAGGCAAAAGGCCTTTATAATTTGGGGGGAGTGGGTTTGAATCCCCTAGCCAACATCTCCTAGGCTGAATCATTCATTGCTGATGTCAGAGCTTTCCTGTAGTAATATATTTTGCTTAATTACAGAACTTGTAAACACTTTACTATTGAATTTGGCTCTAGTTAGGGAAATATCCTTTCACAGTTCCTATGCCTATCAATCAGTTAATACATTATGCCTGTTTAATAGGAAATTACCACTGTAACAGTTGGCTCTAGTTTACAGTTAGGGAGTGGTTTCATTACCATCATGTTTTTATTTTTCCAAAAAAAGGGGAGAGGTAGGAAGGTTTCTCAGCACCTGGAAGGTAAACTTCGTTAGGTATGTCCAAAAATTTGGACATAGATACTTGCAAAATGCACCAATTACCTGATTGTATGACATAATGAGTGACGTCAATGCTAGCTGCAAGCAACTGTGTCATTGTATTGTAGAATCCTTTAAAAAAATAAAAAAAATAAAAAAGTGCCCTCTAAAGATAAACAAAAATGAAAACTATGTTTTTACTCAGCACAGGGGTTAAAACAAAACATTATATTTATGTTTAGAGATTTATCTTATACCATTTATGTATTAATGTACTCATCTATCTATTCAATTTATTATGCATGTGTATGATGTGTGTGTGTGTGTGTGTGTGTGTGTGTGTGTGTGTGTGTGATTTATAGGGGAGTATGCACCATGGTGCACGTGAAAGTCAGAGGACAACTATGTGGAGTCTCCTTCCATCTTTAGATGGGTTACAGGGATCAAACTCAGGTTACCAGACTTATCCAGCAAGCACCTTTACCTGCTGCACCATCTTGCAGGCCCCCTGGATAATATTTAAAACCTTGAGGAAGGAAGCCATCCATAGTTTCTAAAACTAAATTGAAGCGATTTAATTTGATCTTTTTTCTTTTTCTTTTTACATTTATGTGTATGCCTGTTTCTCTGTTTGTGTACCACATATTTGCAAGTCCCTGAGGGGGCTGGAAGATGGCATTGCATCTCCTGGAGCTGGAGTTACAGGCAGTTGTGAGGTGCCATGTAGGTGCTGAGAACTAAACTCAAGCTCTGCAAGATCAGGTGTTTTTAACCCACCAAACCACATCTCCAGCCCTAATTTGAGGTTCTTTTTCCCATCTATTTTTGTTCAGACTACTTTATTTTTCTTCAATTTTATAATTAGATCATATTTTCCGAATATTTTTATATGCTGAGTTGTCACTAAACACCATAGAGAGCTTTGTCACCATCTTGTATTCTTTGCCCACAATATTTACAGTATCTATTTTTATTCTATTTATTGACTGCAATTTAAGCAAAAACCCTATACAGGGTATGTAAATTGTTACTAATGTTTGCTATTAGAACAAATATTTTGATGGGAATTTTAGTATAAATCTGTTGACATTTGGGATAGATCTTCTAAGTTGAAATTAATGGGTTAAAGAATGAGACCATTGTTAAAGTTCTTGATGCACTGTGTTGCCAGCTGCTTTCTAAAAGAGTGTATCAATTTTCATTCCGCTTCTCTTTGATGGAATTGGACAGTCATTTGTTAGAACAGGTTCCCGCACAGATTATGAATAGCCAAAGCTCTTTCCAATCCCTCACCACCAAGAGCTTTGCCCAGGAATTATCCATCAACACCTGGCAGGTTTAGCACCATGAATCTGAAATGGGGAAAGGAAGGAGGATGGGAATCCAACGAGGCACAGCCTGTCTCTGTGAATCTTGGCTCTAGGAGTCCCATAACTTGGAGAGTCAGGGCATAAAAGAGATATTAAAGCTGTTAATAATTCTCAATTAGCACAGTTATCTATGTCCTGGGCTGCAGAGATACCAGCTGTCTGCTGGGAAAAGAAGGAGACTTGACTTCTCCATTTTGAAGAAATGCCCACAGGGTAGGTGAGAGAGTGCCCAGACAGAGCTCAGCCCAGAGGTAACCCTTGGACTTCAAGAATTATTCCATAAGTAAATGTATCCTTCTGAGCCAGGCATGGTTTTGCATGTTTCTAATCCCCGCACTTGGGAGGGAAGCTGAGGCAGGATAATTTGGATCATGATATAAAGACCAGCCTGGGCTCCATAGTGAGACTTCTGTCCAAAACACAAAACACAAAGACAAGGGCTGGAGAAATGGCTCAGTCATGGATGTGCCTGCTGTTTAAGCAACAGAACTTGAGTTTGGGTCCCCTCCACCTAGAGAAAAGCCTGGGGTAGGAGCACCTGCTTGGAATACAAGAGTTGAGGAGATAGAGATAGGAGCATCCCTAGGGAGTGCCGGCTGAAGGATCTGATCCCTAGGGAGTGCTGGCTAGCCAGGTTTAGTAAGCCCCAGGCCTCAGTGAGAGACCTTCTCTCAAAAAATAAAATGGAAAGGGGCTGGAGAGATGGCTCAGCAGTTAAGAGCAGGCTGCTCTTGGGGAAGATCCAGGTTTGGTTACCAGCACCCACGTGGCAGCTAACAACCATCCCTGACTCCAGTTCTAGGAAATCAGGTGCCCTCTTCTGGCTTACACAGGCATTGCATGACATGGGTGCACTTACATGCAGGTAAAACACTCGAATGCATAAAATAAAAATAAATAATTTTGAAAGATTAAAAAAAATTAAAGGGGAGAGTGGTTGAGGAAAGCACCTGACATTGACCTTTGGCCTCTTAGGCATGTGCATGGTTGTGCATGTTCACAGTGCACACATGTGTATACACACACACACACACACACACACACACACAGACCCGTCTTTTCTGGATGAATCTTGCAGCTGATGTATCCTATTCTGAAGATGGCTGTCCCACAATAGAATTGGAAAGGGCACCGGGCACCTACACAATTATTTATGGTTTAAATTCTGTGTTTCTCCTAAAAGTAAACATGTGACCTTGGATGAACTTAAGGGGCTGGTGAAGACAATAAGACTTACTCAGAAGGTCTTCACCAGGTCCCTACCAGAAATCAGACCTTGATCCTGGCTCTGTGGCCTCATCAGGAGACAAAGCAGACATCCAGTGGCCCAGTTCTGGAGGATGTGACACACAGTGGACATGATAAATGCCCCGATTGCAAAGCAGGCCAGGATGTGTGACAGGGTGGCTAATTTTAGGTGTCAGGTTGGTTGGGCTATAATGCCCAAACACTTGGTCAACTATTATTCTTTACTTTTGAGGATATTTTTGTGTGATATTAACATTCAAAGCTGTGGGCTTACGTAAAGCAGATTGCCCTCATAATAGGAGCTGCTGTCATCCAGTACATTGAAGGGCTTAACAGAACAGCGTTGACCTCCCTCACTGAAGAGGGATCTTGGCAGGACTCCGCCTTCAACCTCCAACCTCAGCCCTGACTCATCCTGGATCCTGGAGCCTGCCTGCTAGCCCTGAGAACTGTGGACTTGGGTTTCCAGCTTCTGTGAATGGTATGAAATAAATCCTTAAAGTGATTGCTTCCACGATCTCCATCTCTACATAAGCTCCAGTGGTCCTACTTCTCTGGAGAACCCCGGAAAACAAACAAACAAACAAACAAACAACTAGTATAGAGGATCACGAGGACATTGGAGTCAGGAAAGAGAGGCTGAGAGCAAGCTGATCCATGCTTCTTTGTCCTCCCCTCTGATTCAGGAGGCCTGGGCCTGTGCATCTTCTGGGGTTTGCCAACTGGACAGCTGGACTTAGCATGCAGACACTATCACTATGCTCCTTCTTTCAAAATCAGTCTGCGGTTTCATCTCCAAGGATGATGAGTCCAAATGACTTTTTCTTTTATCATGAGAGTTTGTGACATCCTTGAGCTCTTAGGAACATAAGCATTAATGTAGACCACACTTTCTAAACTCTAATGGATCTGAGAATCAGGGAGGGTCAAATCCAGATTCCCAGGCACCAGGCCCAGGGTGCTAAATCTCTGTTTGAGGCCAGTGACTGGGGTAATTCACCTGCAGGTTATCAAAGACAGACACCTCAGCAGCACTGGCCGAGCTTGGCAAAAAGAAAGGGGCTTCGGGTGACAGCTGACCCATGACCCGATCCTGTCCCACTATGTTCTTGTTGCCTCTGCCCTGTCATCCAGCTCTAGTGGTCTGAGCTAGTCACGGTCTGCCATTTCTCAAAAGTCCATTATCAGACCCAATTCCACACCTACTGAATCACAAGTTCTAGACCCATAAATCCTTCAGTCTCCAGGTGATCGTGACATGCAGTCAGGTGAGAGTCCAGGCCCAGCCATTCATCTCTCTGAGAACTGCTGGCTTCAGCCCATGTGAACAGAACAGCGCCCACAGTGACTGTGGAAAGAGTGTTGGGCCTCGCCTTGATTCATGGTAGTGACTTGTCCCTGTCAAACTCAGCCCTTCCTGAGGCAGAGATGGGCTGTGGAACTGCAGACTCTCTCTCTAAGCCCGTCCCCTTCTCCAGCCCTGATGCTGACTGATTACCCTCCATGGGTCCAGAGTGTGCTGCCAGATCAGAGTTTCAGCATGGTTAGGTGTCTTCTCATTGGGGTGAGGACTTGGGTCAGCACCTGAGAATTTCAAAGCTCTCACACACAGAGCAAGACTCCTGTCTGTTAATTAGCTTGGGCTCAGAAAAATCGAGGGTCCAGTCGCCTTTGTTTCTGCATGTCAATTTCTTCAGCAGGAAGTGGGGTGCAGACCCTGCTTCCTCCTTCCTAAAGCTGCTTAATGATCACGATAATGTCTTTCATCTAAATAAATGTCCAGGCTGGGCTGTGCTCACCTTCGCTTAAAATATACTTCACAGAGACCCGGGTGCGTCTCCCTCATAACTCTGCTTTGTTAAGGGTTCTGTGTCTCCAGCTTACGTGGTAGATAATGAGAGGTGGAAATGCCGTAATTATGGCTGCAGACAGACCGAAGGAGACTCTCCACTGGTGGTCCCATTTTTGATGTGTTCTTGCAATTTCACACTTTGTCCATATTTCTCTGGAGAAGTGGGCCTCCTGAAAGGCCAATCTGAGTGGCTCCTGCTCTTCATTAGAGAGCAGGACGTCCAGGCCAGGGGAATCCTGTTTCTGAGTGGGATACTAGTTTCGACTCTTAAGTCAGGATTTTTCTAATATCTCATAATATTTTTAATGTCCCATGTCCTCTTCAATCCATCAGTCACTCATTTGATTCCTGACCTGGGCCAATCAATACAATAATGGTATTGTCAACAATTCTGGTTTGCAGTGTATGAAGGCCCACACCATTTTTTCAAAGCCAATTTTTATTGAACCTCCGTGCATTTCATACAAAATTTCCAATCAAATCTAGACCCATTCCCCCCCTGCCCCCCCACCCCAACAGAGCTCATGCATTCTGCCAAACATGTTTTCCATCTTTTTCTTGGTCTCTTTTAAAATTTTCAATGCAGAAGTTTACTGTTTTGAGCAGAAGTTCACCTTTTCAGTCAGTTATTTGACCCAGTCATTGTTGTTGTTGTTCCTTCCAATTTGCATCACTCCAAAATATGCACATGTGCATGCCACATATATCTTTTAGCATCTTCATCTTAAGCTTATGATTTCTTTTTTGTTTTCATTAGGCTGAAAGATGTCGTATTTGAAGGTTCCTCCTTGGCAAGCCCAAACAAACCATTTTTACATTTAATTTTCACAATCATCCTTGTTACAGTCATGGAAACTGAGGCATAGACTTGAAAAGTTCTTGTTCTGGGCTATGGAGTTACACAACTGATGACACCAATTTCTGAATCCAGACCAGCTGTGTTAAAGTCAGGAATGGAACACTCCAGCTCTCCCCCCAGTGCTGGGCTCTTTTAGGGATTTTGGTCCCTATACATGGTAGGCCACCCGGAACTCAGGATGGGCATCTGATTCCCGCACTTGTTTTCTAAAAGAATCCAAAGGTGTCTGTCCCATCCCGTGACAGAATGATGTTCTCTTTCCATTCCTTGCCCTCCAGTTCCTTCAGAAAGATATGTGATCTGATTTCTTCTCTGCAAGTAAGTTGTGAAGCTGGAGATTTATGCTGAGACCGCTCAGCCCCCAGATGCAGTCTGATGGCTAGGTGGATATCTTTACAGAGGGAGGAAGCTGACAGACTGACAAGGAGTCCATGAGTCATCAGCAGTCTTTCCTGGAAACTTTGCTTGATCTATAACTGTTCCCCAAGAGACAGAATATTCATCTACCTGCTAGAAGATGCCGCAGACACTCCTTTCTTTTGTTGGCTTGGTGGATGCCATTAAGTCAGGTTAAACCTTGGCATTCCTCTAGGGTATCCAATAGAAGTGTGAAGCCCCTGCCTCACGTTAGACAGCAGGTGCATGAAGAAGACAAAAGTGAATTAATGAGGGGCTGGAGAGATGGCCTAGCGGTTAAGAGCGCCGACTGCTCTTACAGAAGACCTGGGTTCAATCCCCAGCACCCACATGGCGGCCGAGAACCGTCTGAGACTCCAATTCCAGGAGAACTCCAGCTCCAGGGGAATCCGAGACCCTCTTCTGACCTCCGCGGCATTGCACGACACGGGTGCACAGACCTGCATGCAGACAGTACGTTCATACACATACAGAAATAAATGAAATAAAAAAAAATTAAAAAAAAAAAGTGAATTAATGATGGTGGTGTTTCCCAAAGGTGAGATCCACAAGCTGGTACTAACAAGGTGGGGTAATTCATGCACATTTTCCAAACCTTGTTACTTATTTCAATGGGTATTTTGAAAAAGAAATTATTAGAACATTAAATTGCATATGAGGGCATAAATTTAGGTGGAAGTTATTTTTATAGAAAATAAAAATAGAATTGAGGAAATATGGAAAATTATTCATGTTTAACAGATAGAACTGTAGCTTCTGAAACAAAGGGGGGGTGTAGTGGGTGCAGTTTAAATTTGAGAATTGTCATGTCTTGTACAGGAAGTGCCCCACCCAAAAAGGTCCAAGTGTTGAGTGCTTGGTGCCCACCTGATGGTGCTTTGTGGGAGGTTCTGGGAAATTTAGGGTTGGGATGATGCAACTAGAAGTGGTCACCAGAAACAGGTCCTCTGGGATATTTGCTCCTGGCTCCTTCTTCCTGTTTGCAGTGAGGTTAAGGAGTTCCTCCATCACCCCCTCTCATCTACCCAAGCATATTGGGCCAAGCAGCCACGGGGTGGGCCTCCTAAAATCATGGGCCAAAATCAGCCCACTTCACTTGAGTCATTTTGGCAGGGTATTTGCCACTGAGACAGTAAATGAATGCAATAAATCAAGGAGGGGATGTGTAGTCTGGAAAACAGAAGAAGCCCCATGAGGTTCAAATGAGAAGAGAGAACACAGAGCATTTTCTGTTTTGCTATTCTCTCTTCTAGCTCCTGAGTCCTGTGTGTGTGTGTGTGTGTGTGTGTGTGTGTGTGTGTGTGTGTGTCTTTGTGTGTGGTGAATGTGTATATGGGTGTACACCTGCATGTGTATGTGTGCACACCTGCATGTGTATGTGTGCAGGCCAGAAGTTGACATCGGGTATCTCTTTCTATAACTTTCTATCCTATTTTCTGGCACAGGTTCTCTCACTGAACCTATCACTGCTAGGCAGGGCTGGCTCTAAGCTCTGCTTACTCTCCTGTTTCTCCCTGCACCCCAAGGCTTGGGGTTACAAATGCCCATGGCTGGGGATCCAGACTCAAATCCTCGTGGTCACGTGGCAAGCTCTTTACCCAATGAGCCATCTTCCCAGCCTCTTTCCTGAGTTCTTTTCACCATCTGCTTCAGACAGCCCCTTCAAATAATATCAGGTGGTCCTTTGTTGAGAGAACTCTTCCTCTAATTTCTTAGGGCCAGAGAGGTCCTCCATTTTCCCTCCTGGAAGAAAACTGCAGGGGGTAGGAGGGGTCCCAGGCAATCCCACAGAGTGTGTTTTTGGAAGTAAGAGTCAGGAAACAGTCCTGGTTGGCTGAGGTATGATTTTGTGATGACCACATAGTTTTATTAGATATCTATAAAGATCACAGAAATCAGCTTGTTGAAGGATTTCTTTGAAGAAGAAAATACCTGAGACTGAGACTCAAAGAGAGTTAGTGGCTTGAGTGACAAGTGAGGAGCCTAGGAAGGGCATAATCCCCTCTTCATCAGCTAGGAGCTGTGGTGGGACCCATCATGCTGCCTTAGAGCAGCCCCTTGACTGAAGGAGAGAGAGAGAGAGAGAGAGAGAGAGAGAGAGAGAGAGAGAGAGAGAGAGAGAATCCAGAAGAAGAAAGACAGATAAATGTGAATCAATTCATCTTGACAGAGGAGGAAACGGGACTATGTTTTCTTTAAGCTCATTTCCAGTAAGAAAGTGTTTTATTTTTTAAATCTTATACAGAAAGCACTCATTTACAGTTACTCTTTCAATTTTTATGCTCTCATTCAGCCCAGGCTGGCCTCAAATGCAACATGCAGCTCAGGAGGACCTTGAACACCAATAATCTTCTGCCTCTATTTCTCAATATGACAGGTACAAACCACCTCACCTTGTGATTTTCTTTAAAAATAAAGGATATTTTGCAAATCTGATAAAAGCTATGAATGTTTTAAAAAAATACCCATATGCAGGCAACTTTGTATTTAGCATAAAGCAATGTTGTGGTCCCTTCCTAAAACCAGGTTAAGAACCCTGTATGAAAAATGATACTTCCCCAAATGGAACCCAGAAAAAGAGATGCTAGGTTCCAAGGGGAAGAATCCACTGATACCCCTGGTCCCCAAACCCCACCACTGGCAGTAGGGAGAGGGTTTGTGAATGAGATTCTCAGATATTGCCTCCAAGGCTGGGAGATGAGCAATGAGAGCTGTTGTAAGATGTGTGTGTGTGTGTGTGTGTGTGTGTCTGCATGTGTACACATGCAAATAGGCAGGAGATGGACAGTGCAGCTCTTCCTCACTTACTCTCCACCTTATTTTTTGACAAGTGGTCTCTCTGAACTTGGAACTTACAGATTTGGCTAGACTGGCTGGCTCACAAGCTCCTGGGACCCAGCTGTACCGGCTCCCCAACCCTCTGGCTCCCCAACCCTCCAGCACTGGGGCTGCAGTCATACATCTACATGCTAGCACAGGAGAGCTGGAGATCAGTGCTCAGATCCTCACGTGGTTGTGAGAAGCTTTTCACCCACAGAGCCATCTCCCCAGCCCCTCCTGTAACATGCTTTTCATCCAGATGACCAGGCCTATGTATTTGCTTAGGTGCTTGGGGTCCAGTGATTCCTTGGACCAGCTCAAGAAGGTGCTCCTTTATCTCCTAGACCAGTCCTTCCCTCCTGAAACTCATGCATGGGTGAGTCTCCTCTGTGCACTATGTCTGGTTTATCCAAGGGGAACTGTTTCCACTTCACCCCATGGAAGGTAACACTACCTCTGTCAAACAGGAAGTGACATAACCAAACATTCTCATGATAGCCATGAGAACCAGAAAACCAAGATTTGAAGCCACGATATAAGAAACTCTGCCCAAAAGTATTGCTTAAAGTGGGCTGTCCTGTGAGGATAGGGCATTCTTCAGGTAGATTTTCACACACAGCTGTGTCCTTCAATACCCAGCCTCTGCTTTATAGCTTAACAGAGAAGTACTTGTTTTGACTTGCCCAGTTCACATGTCCATGCGCTGCTTTACTTTATAAATGTTTTATTTATTATTTTTATTTTATGTGTATGAGTGTATTGCATGCATGTACAGGAGTGCACCTGCGTCATGCAATGATTTTGGCGGTCAGAAGAGAGTTTTGGATCCCCTGGAACTGGAATTATGGGTGGTTGCTAGCCACTGTATTAGTCACTTTTCTGTTGCTGTGATAAAACCACCATGACCAAGAGAACTTATAAAAGGAAGAATTTATGTGAGCTTATGATTGATGGTTCCAGGGAATTAGAGTCCCATTGTGTTGGGAGGCCGAGGTTCACATCTCACAATGAGCACAGGAAGTCGAGAGAGAGAGAGAGAGAGAGAGAGAGAGAGAGAGAGAGAGAGAGAGTCTGGAGACCGCTAGTCTTGTTGAACTCACTAAGCCCACCCCCAGTCACGTGCTTCCTCCAGCATGGCCACACCTTCTAAGATGTCCCAGAACAGTGCCACCAACTGGGGACGAAAAGTCTGAATGCTTAAAGCCTATGGGGCACACTCTCATTCAACCTACCACAGCCACCACGTGGGTGCTGGGAAATGAAGCCTGATCTTCGGCAAGAACAACCAGTGCTCTTAACCCCTGAGCCATCTCTCCAGACCCGTGTCCAGAGCCCACTTTAAAGAGAAATGACATGGCACTTTGTACTTCTGCATCAGTAACTCCACCCTGCTATGCATGGAAGGGTGTTTCTGAAACACGATCCTGGTGGACAAACTTTTTTTTCTAGACTGCTGCACTGTTAACCATTATGAGAGTATCAACACAGGTTTACCCTCCTTTAAAACTTTCCCAGTGACTCAAATCACATTGATCTCTTCCTTTTCTGATCCATCACACTAATAGGCTGAGTCACAAGAAGCAAAATCTAATTATAAACCATTCTGCTCTGTTTGCCAGTTGCCTCCTGTGCATACGTCTGTTTTTCCCCAAATCAATTGCAAGTGACTCCAGAATAGACTCTGTATTGAATATTTATGTTGTTGGACATCAGGGAGCACTTGGGGCCCTGTTGGGGGTCATCAGCTAATACCTGCTTTGTTTCAGTAATTCATATTGTTATCTGTACAACTGCTTGTGTGTGGATGATATGATTAACGTTGGTGTAATAAACGCACCAATGAAAGGCGGGCAGATCAGAAACAGCAAGGCATGATCTCAGTCACAAAGAAGACAAACGGGAGAGAGACAGAAAAGTATCCCTTGTCATAACTAGACATTTTCTAAGTGACTCAAAGTTAATCTCTACATTAGGGGAAAATAATTCTATCCCAAGAGTGCACTGCTCCCCAAACCTCTTCCCAATCATTCACCTGTGTTCTGGGATACTACAGTTGTGCTGGAACATATGTGAAGCCAACATGCAACCGTTACTGATGGGTGTGATCTTCTCCTGTGCTCCTCATACATGAGATTAAGATTAATCTCTGATGTAACTTTCATGAAATATTTAGGTAAATGTGCCCCGGCCTTGTGTGTAGACTCTCTATTGTTTTCCATAGTGATTGGCATCTATTTCTTATTGAAATCTGTCCTTAGTGGAAGACTTGGTGACTGAGTGACCCTGGTTTTCTCTGTACTCAACCTGTAGGAACAGACTGCAAGTTGACAACTTAATTCACCTTGCAAAAATTACTCTGCTCTCTGGGAGAAAGCCCAACAGGAGCCTCTTTATACCTCGGTATTCCTGTCCCTCCTCTTCCACTTTGTGGAGTGTCCTCCCACACCTCCAGGTAGGGGAGCACAGGTGGTCTGTTCCATGTCCAATCCTGTACGTCACAGAGCTGTAAGAGGAACATTTGCCTGTGTGCTGCCCCCTCCTTGCCGCAGGTGCAGTGCCTTGGGCATTTACCATTCGCTGGTCTCCCGGGTGCTGCTGGTCCCTTCCACTCAGATGACCTCACAGTCTTCTCATCTTCTTGCATTACTCTAGGGCCTGCTTGCTGCCCCTTCTCTCCTATGGTCTTGCTGTCTGAATACCTAAATGGTCTCTTTTAGATTAGCAGCTTTTTCTCATTGGCAAATGCAGCTTAAGGACTGAAGGGTTTATTTTTGGCTCACAGTTGGAGTCCACCCTGCTGGGGGTGACATAGTCACAGAAAGTTGGGGCAGCTGGTCACATTGCATCCATCATCAATAAGCAGAGACCAATACTGCTGCTCTCTCTCTCTCCTCTTTATTTAGTCCAGAACCCCAACCCCTCAGGCAGTGCCACCCACGTTTAGATGGGTCTTTCCACCCCTGATTACTTCAATCCAGAAATCCCTCACAAACATGCCCGGAGGTTCTTCTCAAAGTTGTTTTCATCCCGAGAAGTTTATAATCATTATCAACCATCACAGCTCCCCTCCGTATGTGGTGAAGGCCAGGTTAGGTTAGGGTACAGTCAGACTTCATAATTCCCACTGCCTCCAGCCGGCTCTGCTTGCCCTCTCCTTTGCATAGGCTCTATCATCTGGCAGAAGGCCCTTTATCTCCCCACCTCCACAGGAAGACTGGGCATCAGCAAGCTGATGTGGAGAACTGGGAGAACTAAACCTTCTATGGTATTGCGTGCAGAAGAGACACAAAGCTCATGGAGTTCTGACTGCCCATGTGCTTCTAAATCTGATCAAAGATACTTCATAGGCTGAGGGTTCACAAATAGCTGCATTGGTATGTCTCCATCCAATTTTCCATGTTATAGTAGCAGCCTATGGTAAAATCTTCACTCCCAGGAGGCAACCTTGAAGACTGCAGTCATGGAATTGGCAAATTTTATCAGGAAGATGGCAACAATGTCTGCCTCACTTCCTTTCTCTGAACCACAGTCACGGGGGTCAACTCTCCGGGCAGAGTTCTTTCAGTTCTGCATTCCGACACTCCAGCACTTCAGCATTCCAGCACTTCCCCATTCCAGCACTTCCTCTGGCGTCTTTGCTGTAAGAACCTATGGCTTTGATGCTGTTCATGGCTTTTGCAAGGCAGCTGTTGTGGTGTGAACATAAACTGTCCTCCACATGCTTACGTTTCCTTTCCACACTTGGTCCCCAGTTGGTGGTGTAGTTTGGGGAGATCATGGAGCTTTTAGGGGCTGGAGCTTGCTAGAGGAAGTACAACACCTGAGGCGGGCTATACCTTCACCTCACTTCCTGTTCACTCTTTCTGCTTCCGTGTAATAGAAATGTCATCAGCTAGCTTCCTGCTCCTTCCGTGCCTTCCGTCTCACGGTGGACTCTAATTCTGTGAGACTGTAAGCCACAGCACACCCTTTCTCCTCCAAGATGCTTTCTTTCAGGATAGTTTGTCATAGCAACAAGAAAGTAGCTGAAGCAACAGCAATGCAGACAGGGGCTCCTGGAACCCAGCACAGGACAAGACAAGATGGGTTTGGGCTGAGGTGACCACGCTCTGATAGCTGGTATTTACACCACTCACATCACTCTCATAAAACAAAGGGAGAACAATCAAGGACAGATCAGGTTAAGTATGTCACAAGTGCATTCCATTTAGCAAATGCTGATGGAACACCTCTTGTGTGTTGAGTACTTACTGTCTTACACTGTGTTCCCGTCTTACCAATTATTCATTGGGACTGGCCACCAGATTCACCTACAGTTATTTATTTAAAAAAAAAATAATTATTCTGCCCTAACCAGTTTCTCTGGAGTTGGTGTAGTAGTTTGAATAAGCATCCTCCACAGGCTCCACGTATTTGAACACATGGTCAGTTGGTGCTGCTCTTTGGAGGTGTGGCCTTGCTGGAGGAAGCACGTCACTGGGGGTGGGTGGGCTTTGAGAGCTCCTTGCCCCACTTAACAGTTTCTCTTCTACTTCCTAGGTGTGCTCAAAGATGTGAGTACACAGCTTTCTGTTCTGGCCGCCTCCCACAATGCCTTCCTACCGTGATGGACACTTACGCCTCTAAAACTGTAAGGCAAATAAGCTCTTATTTCTCTCAGTTGCCTTGATCATGGTATTTTATCAGAGCAATAGAAAAGTAACTAATACAATTGGATTCTTCAGTTCTGTGAAAGAGTAAAATATCCACACAGCCCTTAAGAACTTTTCTACTATCAGTTCAGACAACTAATTCACAGTGTCTATTCTTTGGTGCTAATTGAGTGTGCTGCCACCGAGCTGTGTCTCTAACCCTTATTAACTTACTGTAATATCCTGTTTCCTCTTAGAAAACCTTCTGGTTTTACCTTTCTGTTTTTAACTCCTTTATCTCTTTTGTTTTAGCTTACCGTTACCTATTTCAATTGTAAAGGGGAATGCTTATCTCATTTACTTAGAACCATATTCTTTTGGCTTTTCTTTGAGATAGGATTTTGGTATGTAGTCCTAACTCCCTTAGACCTCACTGTGTAGCCCAGGCTAGCTTCAAACTTATAATCAATCCAACTTTCCCTGATCCCCAAAGCTGGGATTATAGGTGTGTGTCCACATGCCTAGATGAACCATTTCTTTAAGTGTTTGGGGTTGGGAAAAAATGTGTGAAACTCTGTTACTTGGGCATGACATGACCATCAGATTCATGAATTGCAGCAGCCTACTCCTGGCCGTAGGCTTTCTCTGCCTGTTCTCTTGTCTTCCTAACCATGATGGACTGCACCAGCTAGGAAAGTGAGCCAAAATCAATTTTGTCACAATACTATTTCACGGCAAGTGGGATGGTATAACGGTCAGAGGACATTTCATGGGTGAGAGTGGGTGATAAGACAGGGTGCGGTGAACGGGGCCAAAATGGATTACACACATAAAGGAAATAGTCAAAAGATACATTAAATATTTTAAACACTTCCTAGTATCCACTGATTTTCATCTACAATGAAATATATGACTCCAAAATGGCTGATATTCTACTTGTACTTTAGCTGTTTCCTGGCAGGATATTGGAATACTTGATAATTAAATTTTAATTCTAAGAATCTTATCCCCAATGTGATTCTTTTTGAGACAGGGTCTCCCTGTAGACCCAGGTGGCTTAGAACTCACTATGTAGACCAGGCTGGCCGCAGGCTCACAGTGATCCACCTGCCTCTGCCTCTCCAGTGTTGGGATTAAATGTCTGTGCCACAATGCCCAGCCAGTGGGATTATTTTAGCATTACATCCATCATTTCCAACCTAGACATACCATTGTAATGGCTACCATCTCCTATGATCCCACCTAGACATACCATTGTAATGGCTATCATCTCCTCTGATCCCACCTAGACATACCACTGTAATGCCTATCATCTCCTGTGATCGGACTTAGGCATACCACTCTAATGGCTATCATCTCCTGTGATCCCACCTAGACATACCACTGTTATGGCTATCATCTCCTGTGATCCGACCTAGACATACCACTGTAAAGGCTGTCATCTCCTGTGATCCCACCTAGACATACCATTGTAATGGTTATCATCTCCTGTGATCCAACCAAACAAACCATTTTAATGGCT
>VZQC01015484.1:1479998-1497498 GCA_009823505.1 Rhizomys pruinosus
CGAAGCCAGAGGCCAAGCTCAGGTGTTCTTCCTTAGGATCCATCCACCTTGTTTTTTGGAACAAGTTCTCTTACCTAGGCTCGCTAAGCTGGCTGGTCATGGAGCATGAGGGGCCTTCCCGGTTCCACCTCCTCAGCAGTGGGCAAGCAAGCGAGCACTAGTGTACATGGCTTTTACACATGGGTTTTGGGAACCAAACTTAGGTCCTAATGCTTTTGTGGCAAACACCTTACTAACTGACTTGTCGTTTCAGACCCTACCTGAGTCCTTTATTTGTACAGAGACATCAATTAATATTTAACCTGATATATTTATTGTTCAGCCCCCAATAGCTGGTGTCTACCTCCAAAACTGTAAGTGACAAATATTTACCCAGTGTTTTCAGAAGAGCAACAAAATATGAAATATTAATTTGGTCAGGATCATTTTTAAGGAAGAATTTCATAACATTACAAAAGCGACATGCACTCCCACCCCACTCCCCAAATCTCTTGTGGCCATCATGAATCCCAAGTTCCTTCCTGATTTTTTAAAATTTTTTATTAATTTTATTTATTTCCATATGTATATGAATGTACTGTCTGCATGCAAGTTTGTGCACCCGTGTCATGCAATGCCATGGAGGTCAGAAGAGGGTGTCGGATTCCCCTGGAACTGGAGTTCTCCTGGAATTGGAGTTTCAGACGGTTCTCAGCCGCCATGTGGGTGCTGGGGATCGAACCCGAGTCCTCTGTAAGAGCGGTCGGCGCCCTTAACCGCTAGGCCATCTCTCCAGCCCCTCCTTCCTGATTTGAGTTGTCTGTCAAGCAACCTGTCATAAAACCACAATCTCCAGCCTTTTTCTTTAAAAGACGTTCCTTTTCTGAAACTGCCTGGCAGTCACCCGGGTTTGTTTACTCAGTCCTTGCTGAGGTGAGCCAGCCACTTCTCAAAGTGATGAGGACAGCTTTTCAGAGCTGAAGCCAGAGAAAGACCACAGAGCATTCTGGGAAACAGGCTCAGGTGCTGGTGAAAATATGATTCTGTGAGGTGTGACCCAGCGTGGGACATCTTCTTCCCCCAGGTGACCAGGTGCAACTGCGCTCTTGTCTCCAGATATTTACATTTTCTTAAAATATTTCTCCCTTATAAAACCAGCAATACCTTAGGTTCTGTCATATGGAATTGAATTTCAGAAGCGACTGGAACCAGCAGGGATAAATCATTTGGAAAGAAAGCTTCTTTGCTCAATAATTTCCTGTGATTTTCAGCTGGATGTGCTGAAGAGGCTCAGTGTTTGCCTTGGGAAGGCTAACAGTCAGAGTGAAATTAGATTGAGCAGAGGCAGAGGCCCTGTGAGCTGACCTTTCCCTCTAAGTGCCTGTTGACGGAGAATTCTCTTTTCTTCGGGGTCTTATCATCCTTGTGAGCTCCCTCTTTGTGCATTATCACCCCTTCTTAATGTCAGAGAAGATGCTGAAGGAGGCCTTTTTGCTTGATGCTGGAGACCCCTGAAATATACAATAGGTAAGTAAAAAACGTTCAGCAAGCATATTTCTAAAATATAATTGTCAACAGAAATTATTATGATGGTCTTGATAACCATGTTAATTTGTGGTAAGAGTTGAAAGCTCTTGGCTGAGAGACTTTCCCACCAGATCACCGAGACTTTCCCACAATCTCACTGAGTCATCAATAGAGAAGTAGGTTTATTCCAAGGTGAACTTGGAGGCAATCTTGAATGGCATTGACTTTTGGTTTCTTCCTTGGAAGGTTTGTTGCTGTTGTGTAGAAAGGCTACTGATTCTGTGTCTTAATTTTGCATCGCGCCACTTTGCTGAAAGTGTTTAGCAGTGCTCGTTTTTCTAGTGGAGCCTTGGGTGTCTGATGGAGAGAAGCTGTCATCTTCAAACTTCTTTCCTTCCTACCTGCATCCATTTCCTTTCATTCTCTTGTTTTCCTGCTCTTGTTAAGGCTTCAAGCACTGTATTGAGTAAGAGTGGAGAAAGTAGCCACCCCCATCTTGGTCCTGCTTTTAGTAGGAATGCTTTCAGTTTCTCCCCAGTTAGCAGCATGGGTATGGAGTGGAATATGCTCAAAGTGAGGGTGAAAAAGCCTTAACATGTAAAGAATAAAAGAAGAGGAACTTTTGAAGTTCTTGCCAGCCGCAGCACGTTGCCAGGAGGAACAGAGACTCTCCACCAGGGTCAAGTTCCTGCGCACTGTTCTATGGAAGGTTAATGCCAGGGCTGCCACACATACTGCTCCTGATGCTGTGGTTGGCTCCATTAACATGCAGTGAATTGGCATCCCTCCCGTGGCTTAGTCAATCTGCTTCACTTAGTGTTTTTGAGGTGTGGATATCCTAAAATGTAGATAGAATGTATTCTAAGTTACCAGAAGTTAGGAAGCTCTGAATGTTTCTGGAATGGGTTCTACTCATCACACAACATCAATAAGCAAGAATACACAGCTACGAGTAATAGTAACAGCCTGCTTTTTTAAGAAACCTGTAGTGTTTTAGAGGAAACAGGCCCTGCCCATGCCATTTAAGGATGTCCCCATATTCTGATTGTTCTGAACAAACAAAACCATGGAGACCGTTTAACAGGTAAATTGCCTCCCTCCCAGTGTCTTTTGTTTATCACTTTGTGTGTGTGTGTGTGAGTGTGTGTGTGTGTGTGTATGTGTGTGTGTGTGTGTGTGTGTGTGTGTTTAAGGCAGGATCACTCAAAGCCCAGGCTGGCCTTAAACTTACTATGTAGCTGAAGATGATCTTGAACTTCTGTTCCTCCTGCCTCCACCTATGGAGTGCTGGAATTGCAGACATGCATTGAAGTCCTGGGGATCGAACCCAGGGTTATTCATGCTAGGTAAGAAGTCTACCACCCGGGCTGGAGAGTGGCCTAGTGGTTACGAGCGCCGACTGCTCTTGCAGAGGATCTGGGTTCAATCCCCAGCCCCCACATGGTGGCTGAGAACCGTCTTTAATTCCTGTTCCAGGGGAATCCGATGCCCTCTTCTGACTTCCGCGGCATTGCACAACATGGGTGCACAGATGTACCTGCAGACAGTACATTCATACACATAAAAAGTAAATAAAATTAAAAAATAGCTTCACATTTAAAAAACAAAAAAGAAGTCTACCACCTGAGCTACATCTCCAGCCTGCCATCTGGTTGTTGGTGGTGTTCTTTCCTACCTGTCATTTAGAGATTGGAAATATGCTTCATTTTCTTGCTTCCTTGCTGGGAGGGAGCTGGCTTGTGACCAGTGCTGGCCATGTAGAGCTAGGAGTCGGCAGAGTTCCTCCTGGGAGATGTTCTACGTTCTGGCAAAGTCTTACATGATCAGAATATGGAAGCCCAGAGCCCCTGCTTGACTGCTCCTTTGTGGGTACCTCATTAATGTAAGGAGTACTGAGAAAGGAAACACAAGAAACCAATGGGGTTGCTGAACACCTACAGGACCTCAGAACCACCCCGCAAGGCCTTGTCAGGTGGAAATTCATTTTTCGTTGTTTAAACTGTTCAAGCTACAGCTTTCTCTTTCTGTCAGGAGCTTTCCCTAAGGACCAGCTTTAGTGCAGCAGTGTGAACAGTGAGCAGTTGTGATCTAAATAAAGATGGTGGAAAGAGAGTTCCAGAAGAGGGGCTGGGAGTGTAGAAAGAGGCAAAGGTGAGAAGCTCATCGAATTTATAGTATGGACTTCAGAGCACTGTGGGCTAGGGCTTAAGAACCGAGCAGGACAGTGGTGTGTGATGTAGCTAGTAGACTCAACAAATGCCAGGATTAGATGTCATGCAAGGACTCTGAGCTTGATCCTAGTGGGTATGTAAAAAATGACTCCAGGGATTCAAAGATGGCTCAGCCAGCGTTTGCCACGTGAACACGACTTCAGACCTCCACATCCACATAGAAATCAGGGCATGGCAGGTGGTGTCCTGTAATCCAGGTGCTGGAGATGTTGGGAAAGGTGAAAGGCTAGATGTCAGCCAGGCTAGTCAACCAATGAGCTCAGAAAGCAGGAATTAGCATTCTTTTTACTCCTAGAAATAGTGTAAATGGATTCTTCTTACAATGAAATGGAAAGAGGACAGGACCAGAGATGCTGGGTGGTGAGTGGTACACTGGACCTTTATTTGTGCTCGTTGCTGATGATATAGTATTTTTTCTCTTGATTGCACCAATGAGTTCTTGAAATATGATTTTGTCTTTTCCTTCACATAAAAAATAATTTTATTTACTGTGTGCATATTTATGTGTGTGCCTCTGTGTGTGTGCGTGTGTGTGTGTGTGTGTGTACACATATCCAGGCATGTGTATGCCACAGAGCATGTATAGAGCTCAGAAGTCAACTTTTGGAAATTGGTTCTTTCCTTCCACCATGTGGGTCTCAGGGAACAAACTCAGGTTTTCTGGCTTAGCAGCAGCACCTTCAACTGCTGAGTCATCTCGCTGAGTCATCTTGCTGACCCCTCTTCACTTTTCTAACACTGGGATGTTATAGGCTTAAAGTGAAGGTCTTGTTGTAGACCCCTGCTACAAATTCATGAATACTTGAGTTTGGGTCATCAGCCCCTGTGCCCAGCACTACACAGAGCCTAGGGATGTGTCTGAACTACTTGCTCCTTGTATTTGGTTTCATTTCAGTGCAAATAGAAAAATGGCAACTCCTAGTTCACACAGTGGTAGATGAGCCACGTGCAGAAGGAAGGCAATGCTAGAAACCAGAGTCTGGGAGCTGAGCACCTCCCCTCTTATACCCCAAACCACAATAGGCAGAAAGGCCTATTTCTGTCTTCTCTCTTGTATTGATTACTTATGTCTTTTTTTAAAATTATTATTATTATTTGTTTATTTTTTAAGGGATTCTGCAATACAATGACACAGTTGTTTGCAGATAGCATTGATGTCACTCATTATGTCATACAATCAGGTAATTGGTGCATTTTGCAAGTATCTATGTCCAAATTTTGAACAACCCAAGGTTCCTATAGACCAGTTGGAGAAGCTTGTATGCACAGGCATGTTGATCAATCAGGAGTCCAGACTATATTCCTGTAGTCTCATGATTCACCCCTATCTCTCCACAGCCCTTACAATCTACCACGCCTCCTCTTCCGCAGTTTGTTCCCTGGGCTTTGGGAAAGGGGCACAAGTGGGTGAGAAGAAAACAGTCTAATTTCTTTGGAGTTGTCATTTTGGACTCCAGTCTGTTCAGGTTGTTTCCCTTCATGGGTTGACAGCTTTCCCAGTGATACCCTTTTTAGTCATACTAACAAAGCACAAGCTATTGGATGTACAGGCATTTAAGCAGTACCAATTATTATGTCAAGCTAAGCTGTGAGCATAGACACAGATGCTTGGATGGTATGCTAATCCGCAAACTGTGGTTTCTCTATAAAGGGTGACAAGTTCTTATTGTGGCTTATAACATCTCCTAACCACTAGAGGACATAAGCTTGTGGCATCCGCTGTGAGTTATTCCTCCAAGGAGAGAGCTAATAGCCAAATAGATTTGGGATATATATAGACACTTGGCTGCCACTGTTGCACAGTATCTCCAGGCTGTTGAGGTGTAGCTGATATTGACGGAGGAGTCTTGCTTGTCTCAGGGAGACCAATATTTTGCTGTATTGTTTTAGTGGCCTTTGGTAACGCTCTCTAGCATTTCAGAGGCCAGTTGTACGCTAGCAAGTGACGTCTCATAAAATTTTTCATGCTCACACCAGGTCTTCGACAACAGGGACTTACTGCCTTTCTCCTTGCATATATCCCACTTATAGGCAAAAGGCCTTTATAATTTGGGGGGGCGGGTTTGAATCCCCTAGCCAACATCTCCTAGGCAGAATAATTCATTGCTGATGTCAGAGCTTTCCTGTAGTAATATATTTTGCTTAATTACACAACTTATAAACACTTTACTATTGAATTTGGCTCTAGATAGAGAATTATCCTTTCACAGTTCCTATGCCTATCAGTCAATTAAAAAAGGGTAGTTATGCCTGTTTTATAGGAAATTACCACTGTAACAATTGGCTCTAATTTACAGTTAGGGAGTGGTTTCATTACCATCATGTTTTTCTTTTTCCTATAAAGGGGAGAGGTAGGAAGGTTTCTCAGTATCTGGAAGGTAAACTTCGTTAGGGCCCATTATAAACAGTTAACCCCAATAGTATTCAGAGAGATGCTCAGTGTCTGTGACTCAGGCAGTCTGAGGTTCCTCTTTCTTTAATGTTCAGATGGGTCAGCCTCTCTGCTGGCATTTCCCAGTCCATCCTGCACAGCCATAAGTTGTATGTTTTCAGGCATTTAGATTGGTGATTTTTACCTGTGGGAACATAAAATTCTCCTCCCATTGTTAGTTTCAAGATCAGAAAAATTGAAAATTTATCAATAGGATTGGAACACAGAGTTTTCCATTTGTATCCCAGAAAGGATACTACCCCACCTCCCACCTCCCCTTTTTTTTTTTTTAGGTTTTTATGTTTTGACCTATAGATGCCTAAGTTGTATTACACATACCCATAAACAGGAGCCAAGGCATAAGCTTTCATTAAATTTACCCAAACTGTTTCTCATTGACTGTATGCTACTTATTTGGGAAGTAAATTTAAGCTTAATTCCTTTAAATTGTCCTACAAGTAAAAGAAAGTGTTACAATGTGATGTTGTATAATTCAGAAAAATATAGAGACCATTTGTGTACCTTAACCCAATACAAATTATAAATAAAACAATTAACATTTTATATTCCCAATTAGTTCAATTGTATTACCATTTTCACCAAAACCTACACCTAAATTTAACTAATCTAAACATTTCACTAAGCCTTAAAATATCCTATACTTTGTGGATAAAGCTTGGGCAGAGTTGAGTACCTGCTAAATAAATTTTACCCAATATACACTTTGCTCTTTAAAGCTATATGACTGGACTATGACTTCTACTTATTTGGGAAGTAAATTTAAGCTTAGTTACTTTAAATTGTCCTACAAGTAAAAGAAAGTGTTACACTGTGATGTTGTATAATCCAGTCATTTAGCTTTAAAGTGCAAAGTGTATATTGGGTAAAATTTATTTAGCAGGTACTCAACTCTGCCCAAGCTTTATCCACATAGTATAGGATATTTTAAGACCTAGTTAAATGTTTACATTAGATAAATTTGGGTGTAGGTTTTGGTGAAAATGGTAATACATTTGAACTAACTGATAATATAAAATGTTAATTGTTTTATTTATAATTTGTATTGGATTAAGGTACACAAATGGTCTCTGATTACTTATGTCTTATCACTGTGATAAAACACCTGAAATAATTAAATGAAGGGATGTATGCTAGTGGATGGTTTGAGGGGATATGAGTCAACTACAGCAGAGAAGACATGGGAGCCTCTTCCTCGGGTGAGAGGAGGATGAGGCTCTCTGCTCCTCGGAGGACCAGGAAGCAGAGATGTCACAGGACAGGGGCTGTGCAATGAACCTCAAAGCCTTTAGCTAAGTCTTGGCTTCCTGTGATTCCACAACCTTCCAAAACTTTCCAAAATAGACAGTTGGGGAACAGGTGTTCAAATACAGGAGACTATGGGTAAAAGTCTCATATTTTTGTCACAGCGGTCTATTCTTTTCTAGTCTTTGTTGTTATAGAATTCTAGCTATGTCATAAAGCAAAATGTGTTCTGTCCAACTTTCAGAGCCCTGATGGTCGTATCTTTCCAAGAGTGCTCAACAGTACACAGTCTCTTTTGGAAACTCTAAACTGTGAACCCCTAAAAATCAAAAGACAAGTTATAGTTAATGGCACAGAATAAGCGTTCAAATTCTAACAGGGAAGAATGGGGCACAGCAAGGAAGTATCAGACAGGGTCAGACCAGAACAGAGCTGAACGAACACCAGAACCTGAAGCTCCATGTCTGGCATCCGGACCTTTAGACGGCACCATCTGGGCTCAAAATGTCATGGGGATCTCTGCCTCTCCAGCTATGTGGCCTGCTGAATATAGACGTTGTCTCTGGGGGATACTGACTTAGTGCCCGAAGCTTGCCCCTGTGGGTGTCCATGTTTCTGTCATCTCCAATATCCTGGGATTCTTCATTTCAACTCAGGCTTCACCTTCACTGTGGAGCACACAGCCCTTTTGGGAGCTCTGTGCAGAGAATCTGGCCCCAATATACCTTGCCTGGCCTTAGAAACTTTCTGGAACCTTGGAGCACATCTGCCTGATTCTTCATTCTCACTCTTTCTTGCCAAAACCAGCCCCCCTCAACAACATCGAATTCTGCTGGCAGCTTGAAATGCAGCCTGGCCCATTTGGACCTTCTGTGTTCCTTCACGACCAAGACTTGGAACATATTTCCTGAGGTATCTCTCTCTCTCTCTCTCTCTCTCTCTCTCTCTCTCTCTCTCTCTCTCTCTCTCCTTGGATGAGTTTTTCTTTTATTTTGGAGACAAGGTAACCTTGAACTTGAACAATGATCTTCAGCTTCTGAACCTCCTGCTTACATCCACCAAGTACAGGATTTACAGTCCCTTCTCATCACGCTCAGGCCATGCTCTGCCAAGGATCAAATCCAGGGCTCCCTGCAAGTCAGGCAAGGCTTGTACCCAATGGGCAACATCTCCAGTCCCCAGGTGGAAGATTTTCAAGTGATTTTGTCTTGCTCTATCCTGGAGCTCTCAATGGGTTGGGTTTTAGCTTCAGGGCAGTCTTCCATTGCCCCAGTACAAGGTATGAGGTTTCTTCTTAATACATTTGTCTCTTTTATCAGTTCAGACAACTTGTCTACCCTACCTACAATTTTAATTGGGTTTCCACTCCTTTCTTCACCAAAGTGCACATTGTTCATGTCCTCTGTTCTTCCCTGCTGCAAATCCAAGCAGACACAGTGAGCAGTGGACACACTCTGGCTTCAGTGTCATGCTGTCTTGTAATTTCCTCCAAATAATTCAGCCCATTTCCCATTAATCCAGCCTCACTGAAGTTTGCAGGCTGTTGTATGAATGTCCTCTGATCCAGTTCAAATACAGTCCTTGTTCCTTGAAACCTTGCGACCCCCTCACCATCTACTGTTCACATTTCTGTTGATGTCCTCCTTACCCCTGCTATAATGTCTTATAAACTATGTTTAGAACATTCTGTAACTTTGCCAACCCATACCCCCAAACTCTTCCCACAGTTCTCTTGCAAACCAGTTCTAGAGGCCTCTGAGCCACGTGGTCAGATCTGTGATGGCAACAGTAATACACTCCCCATGTTAGATTATATTCAGTCTTTTTATTTATGTGTATATGTCTGTGCATGAGTACACAGATAGGCATGTAGGTTCCCATGAAGGCCAGAAGAGGGCATCAGGAAATTGAAGAAGACATCAGAAGATGGACAAACCTCCCATGCTCATGGATTGGGAAAATTAACATTGTAAAAAATGTCCATTCTACCCAAACTTTTGTATAGATTTAATGCAATCCCAATCAAAATCCCAAAGAGTTTCTTCACAGGCTTGGAAAAAAAAAGTCCTTAAATTCATTTGGAAAAACGAAAGACCCCAAATAGTCAAAACAACCTTGAGTAAAAAGAGCAACACAGGGGGGAATCTCTATACCAGACTTCAAACTATACTATAGGGCTATAGTCATAAAAACAGCTTGGTACTGGTACAAAAACAGACCTGTTGACCAATGGAACAAAACTGAAGATTCAAACGAGCACATATAATTTCAGCCATTTCATATTTGACAAGGGGGCCAAGAAGACACAATGGAGAAAAGACAGCATCTTCAGCAAGTAGTGTTGGCAAAACTGGATCAGCACTTGTAGAAAAATGAAATTAAACCCCTACCTCTTGCCCTGTACAAAAGTTAACTCCAGATGGATTAAAGGCCTCAATGTGAAACCCCAAACTCTGAAGGTGATAGAAGAAAAAGTTGGCAGCAGCCTACAAGACATAGGCATAGGAAAAGACTCACCCCACCCCTGAGATACATGCACAGCCATGTTTATTTCAGCTCTCTTCACAATAGCAAGGAGCTGGAACCAACCCAAATGCCCCTCAACTGATGAGTGGATAGAGAAAATGTGGTACATCTACACAATGGAGTTCTATGCAGCAGTAAAGAAAGATGACATCGGGCTGGAGAGATGGCCTAGTGGTTAAGACCGCCAACTGTTCTTGCAGAGGACCCGGGTTCGATCCCCAGCACCCACATGGCAGCTGAGAACCGTCTGAGGCTCCAATTCCAGGAGAACTCCAGTTCCAGGGGAATCTGAGACCCTCTTCTGACCTCCGAGGCATTGCACGGCACGGGTGCACAGACTTGCATGTGGACGGTGCATTCATACACATACAGAAATAAATAAAAATTAAAAAAAAAAGAAAGATGACATCGTGAGCTTTGCAGGAAAATGGCTGGAGCTAGAAGACATCATGCTGAGTGAAGTAACACAATCCTAGAAAAACAAATGACAAATGGTAGCCCTCATCTGTGGATGCTAGTGCCAATTACCTAGTTGTACATATTTCTTGTGCATGGCCCCTTGAGCTTTTGTCCAAAGCAGTTGGGAGTGATGCATATTGGAAACAACAACAACAACAACAACAACAACAACAGAAAGGACTGCATCAAAGAACTGACTGAAACAGTGAACTTCTGCTCAAAACAATCAACTTCCACATGGAGAATTTTGAGAAGGACTGAGAAAGAGATGAAAAGCACGTTTGGCAGAATACATGAGCTCTAGAAGACATCATGCTGAGTGAAGTAACACAATCCTAGAAAACAAATGACAAATGGTATCCCTCATCTCGTTGGATGCTAGGCGCCAATTACCTAGTTGTAAACATTTCCTGTGCATGGCCCTGAGCTTTTTTGTCCAAAGAGCAGTTGGAGTGATGCATATTGGAAACAACAACAACAACACAACAACAACAGAAAGGACTGGATCAAAAAACTGACGAAACAGGGAACTTCTGCTCAAACAATCACTTCCACATGGAGAATTTTGAGAACGGACTGAGAAAGAGTGAAAGACAATTTTTGGCAGAATCTAATACTCTAGCGGGCGGTGGGGGCATAGTGGGGGGACACAGTCTAGATTTGATAATCTTGCTATATTATATTTCTTTTCTATTATATATAGGGGTATAAGTATATATCATATAACATAATATATGCGCAAAAAAATAAAATAGAAAAAAAAGGGGATGTCCAGATTCTCTGACCCTAGAATTCATGCAGTTGTGGTGCTAGGAACTGAACTCCAGCAATCTGGAAGAGAAAAGCACGCAACCTTAATCCACTGAGCCCTGTCTCCAGCTCCCAATTAAAGCACTACGGTAGAAATTTCTTCCAGATTAATTTTTGTTTTTTTTGTCTCACAAACGAAACCAATTTTAAGGAATTGGATTCTATTTCACAAAATTATTTATTTATCTATTTGCTTTATTTTATGTCATGACGTGTTCGGCCTGCATGTATGAGTGCAAAATATTGTGCAGACCTACCCATAGAGGACAGAAGAAGCATTGGATCCCTGGAACCGGAGTTACGACGATTCTTAGCCCCACCATGTGGTGGCTAGGACTTGGAACCCAGGTCTTCTGTAAGAGCAAGCCAGTTGCTCTTCAACTGGTGAACAATCCTCTAGGGAAAGGGCTTCCTTTTGATCAGTTATATCCATGGCTTTCGTTTATTTAAAATTCCCTCACAGGCTTATGTGTGAATTCTTGGATACAAGAGAAGAGAATATTAGAAATGGTTGGGAGGTAGGAACTGAGCTAGAGGAAATAGATCGTTCAGGGGGCGCGGGGTCTGTCGAAGGCTGTACTGATTCCCATCCTTCCTGGGTCACTGCTTCTCGAGCATCATGAACTGAAGGGAATCCTCTCCACAGCTCATCCCTGTAACATTTTATTTCACAGTAGGCTTACCACAGTGGAGTTGGACAGCATGGATTGAGATGCCTGAATCCATGATCAAAAATAGACCATAAAATCATTTCTCTCAGATGTATGGATCAGTATTGAAAGTCTGAGTAGGGCTGTGCGAGATGGCCCAGCGTTAAGAGTCGTGACCGCTCTTGCGGAGGACACGGGTTCGAATCCCCGAGCAACCCACATGGGCGGCCGAGAACGTCTGAAACTTCCAATTTCCAGGAGAACTCCGTTTCCAGGGGAATCAACACCCTCTTCTGACCTCCGGCGGCATTGCACGTCACGGGTGCACAGGCTTGCATGCGACAATAATCCACGAAATACAGAAATAAATAAAATAAAAAAAAAGAAAGTCTGAGTAATACAGGTTGAAACAGCTATTTCCATATGAGTTGCAGAAAACCATAATGAGAAATATTTAATAAATATTAAAATATGTAAAATTATATAGAAGATAGATAGGAAGATAGATAGATAGATAGATAGATAGATAGAGATAGGTTCCTGTAGAGGGGGATTGCTGAGAATCAAATCCAGGGTCTCAGACATGCTAAACAAATGATTTATCACTGAAATACACCCCAGCCATGTTCATTTTAAAATATTTATTTTTAAATATTTTATTTATCATTTTTCTTTTATATGTATGAGTATATTGCCTGCATGTACATGAATGCACGCATGCCTGCGATGCAATGCCTATAGAGGACAGAGAGGGCATTAGATCTCATGGAACTGAAGTTACAGATGACCTTTAGGTACCACATGGGCCCTGGGAACTGACCCCAGGTTCTCTGCAAGAGCTGCCAGTGCTCCTAACTGTTGACCCATCTCTCCAGCCCCTAAAGATTTATTTTTATATTTATGTATGTGGGTCTTGAGTGTGTGTCTGTGCACATGCACACAGGTGGCTGCAGAGGGCAGAAGAGGGCAGAAGAGGGCATTAGATTCCCTGGAGCTAGAGCTATGGGTGGTTGTGGGCTGACTGTGATGTGGCGCTAGGGTCGGCTTCGGGCGAAACAAGTGCTGCTGACTGCTAACTGCTAACTGCTAACTGCTGCTAACTGCTAACTGCTGACTGCTGAGCCATCTCTCCAGCTCTCCAAGTTCATTTTTACCTATTTCATGAGAATCATGATTTACACTTCTCTTGAAAATATCTTTTAAACACAGATTGCTGTAATTTGAAATTTAGTTCCGGAGTACAGGAATTCTATGTTCTCTAGGTTATTGAAGCTGGGGTTATAGCGAGGCACACTGATATATGTTGATAATCCTAGAACTAGGGGACAGTGAAGCATAAACCAAGCAAGTTACAAAGTTGTTTCAAACAAACCGAACAGGGGAAGCACTGGGTTTGCCTGGAGCTCGGATCTGTCTGTCACCTGAGCAGAAAAAATCTAAGATTTGTTTGCCACCCAGTACACTACATTTAGATAAAACCGGATGCTGCGTTGTACTCTAAACCCACCCTTTTCACTTGTCTTCTTAAATGTGCATCATTTCTTTTTATGAAATTCCCTACAAATAGGAAAGAAATCACGAATTTTGTTCCACTGCTTTGGTGATCTGAAAGACTCTAGGAGTTAAAACATTGCTAAGAGAACTGGGTTTTATGATCTGATAACAATCTGTTTCCTGCGATTACTAACTTGAATTGATTTCATTGTACAGTATGGATAAACCCAGCAGCTACTGAATAATGAATTCACCAACAAAGGTGTTTGGTACTAAGGGAAGCCATGGGTGGCAATACCAAAATAAGCGATTTAAACCTGCTGCTTCCCTGATTGACAGAGCCATTTTGCCTGAGCATATGGCAGGGTCAGTTAAATCTAAGAAAATCAGAAATGTCATTCTAGCTATGTTTCAGAAAAGACCTGCCTCACTGAAGAATCACATCTAAAAATGAAAATACGTATCACTGGCAGGCCATTACCCTTCTTGATAAGATATGAGGATATTAGAGGTGATTCTCATATGAAATAGCTGAGGGTGTCGGATTGAGAGAAAGAGAAAATGAAAATGAACTCCCGTCAAACTAACGAGACGCGGCATCGGAGATGGAGAGCGCTGGACAGCAGCCTACCCTCACCCCCTTATTTTTAATTCACAGAGATCAACCACACCTGGGGGAACGTCTTGGATTCAGATGGAGACGTGCCTCAAAGCACCTGGGGGCTGAGTTACATTCAGTTTTGGATGGATGAGGTGCTGTTAACACAGAAGCTGGTGAATTCCCAGAATTTCAAAGCCAGCAGCAGGTGGCTTTGTCTATGAAACTTGCCCTCTATTGCAGATGCTCTCAATATGATAGTGATAATACTTGAGAGGAGACTTAGCTTTTGCAGCTCTTTCTTAATATTTGCTTTGAATCGGATACTATCGGGTCACACGGGAAGAGACCTCAGAGGAGCTATTGGTTACTTTGGGGATGTTCTCTTCTCGGCCCTCAACTCCCATGACCTGACCTGACTGTGCTCTTGGCCTGAAATACTAAATATTCTATCACCTGCTTGTGTGGTGGGTTGGTCTTCACAGCTCTGGGACAGCCTTGGGAAGCCATGAGCACAGGCTGCTAGCCTGAGGAGCCCAGAATCAAAGCGGAGGGGAAAGTGGCATGCTTGCTAGCTCCATTTCTGTTGTGACAGAAATGCTGGGTGTGTGGATGACAATTCCAGGTGACAGTATCCTCTCTGGGAGGGTGAGGCAGGGACTCAATCAGCAACTCCTAGTGCATCCACAGTCAGCCTCTGATAGGTGGACCTTGCTGACAGCTTGCTTTTCGGTTCATCTTTACACAGTTCAGCCTAGGGAATAGCACCGCACAGAGCGTATGGTTGGATTATCAATCAAGACCCTCCCGCACAGACATAGCCATCAGCTGACCTGATTCAGATCACTCTTCAACTGAGACTCTTCCCTGGCGATTCTATGCTGAGACAAGCTGGCAATTCAAAACCACCCACACACCTGCTCCTCCCACTTCCCAGGAAGGATGGAGAGTGTTAGCAGCAAGGCCGCCATACCTCCATAACCCTGTGTGTTTATCGAGCACCTTTTATGTGATGAGGTTTGACAGAAACCAAGAACTTGCTGATAAACACTCAGGGTCAGAGCTTATATTTGTGGGGTTAAAGGTTAATGGGCAAGTCAGAGATTAGACAAACAGCTTATGAGTGTCACTCAGTATTTACCATTTGCGTTAACACACCACAGTCATGGGAGATCTAAGAAAACATTCCAAGACCTTTCCCACAAGTGATTCCCACCCGTATTTAGTATTTTTAGCTTTGAGAGTTTCACTTCTGTGGTGTTTTTCTCATGGGACCCACTAGTGATCCATGATGTGAATAAAGAGATGGCCGTTAGGAAGGAAGAGGCAAAATATCAGATGGGAGATGGGGGGAGTTAATGCTGAGCGCACAGTGTACAAAGAGTTTGCTAACCTAGGGCCTAGGGAGATAGGTCAGCAGTCAGGAGCACTGGCTGTTCATGGAAAAGATCTGGGTTTAAACCCCAGCATCCAGTTCCAGGAGGATCTGACGCCCTCTTCTGTTCTCCACAGGCATTGCAGGACATGGGTGCACTTATGCATATGCAGGCAATACATTTACACACATAAAATAAATAAATCAGAAGTTAAAGCCAGGCATGGCAGCACAAACCTTTAATCCCAGCACCCGGGAGGTGGAGGCAGATGGATCTCTATGAGTTCAAGGCCAGCCTAATCTACATAGAGAGTTCCAGGACAACTGGGGCGACAGGGAGACCCTGTCTCAAAAACACACAAAATTTTTTTTTAAGAATTTGATAAGGGGCTGGAGAGATGGCTCAGCAGTTAAGACCACTGACTGCTCTTGCAGAGGACCCAGGTTCAATTCCTAGCACTCACATGGCAGCTAAGAACCGTCTTTAACTCCAGTTCCAGGGGAATCCAATGCCTTTTTCTGACCTCCGAGGTATTGCACGACATGGGTGCACATACCTACATGCAGACAGTACACTCATACACATAAGAAGTAAAAAAAAAAGGAATTTGATAATCTAAAGTACCATTTCTCTTTGGTTTTCTCATAAAGAAATAGGGTCTTGAGTTTTCTGCTCTGTCAAGCTGCACAGCAGTAAAATCAATGATAGCTGTGCTGCATCCTATAGTATTACCAATAAAAGGAAGAACAGCATTTCTATTAAGAAGAATTACCCGAGCCTTTAGGCAGTCCTTAGAAGTTCAGGAGAATGTGTGTGCTTTTGCTGTCAATATCTGAGCTCTCCAACCCCAAGCCATAACAGGGTATTTCTTGCAGAAAAAAAAAAGTACGCAAAGACAAACCTGGATTCCCAGGGGGCCCTCACTTTTATTTTGCTGACAGTCAACATAATGACACGATTAAGCAGAAGTTTCTGGAATCAGGGACTCTGGCATTCATCCTTCTGTGAGGCCACTGGCAAGATAATGTTAACTGCTCTTACCTAGGTATAATTCTGGAATAATCTTTCTCCTTCAATGTTGCCATATAAATCAGCCTTAATGTCCCATTAAAATAATGAACATGTGTTAATGACTCCTTATTATGCCTCTTTCCAGAATGGCAATTGAGGTTGGTAAAAGGCTGCTGCTTTGTGTCCAGTGGAATGTGCCCACAGAGACAGAGCTGCTCACTGTCAGGGGCATGCTAATCACAATACTCACCACCGGCAACTGAAACCCAGTCGATCTCCCCCTGTCCCTGGCTCAGTCCATCCATTGCCAGCCCCTGCAATCAACTCGGTAACTGCTTCACCCAGAAAACCTTTTCCTGGCATCGCAAAATTAAGGTTTAGCACAGTTGACAAACCCAAATGAATTTTTGAGAAAATATATAGCATCATCTGGAAGAGAAGAGAAACAACCGTGGTTGTTTACCTGGGATAGGTGTAGCCTTGGGAGGTGGGTTCATTCTTGGGGTTTTTGTAAGAGGAAGTTGAGTTTAGAAGTTACATGCCAGTGTCCATAGCAACCGGGATTCAAAGTCAGTTCGGAAAAAATCTTGCCTGAATGTGGAGTGGAGACATGATGTTTGTGTGGGCAGGCTGGGTAATTCCAGCATCCTACCTTGGAAAATTCCCAAGACTCCAGCCACACCTCTGCAGCTGTTCATGATTATCGATTTATAGACCTTGTTTATACAGATTGATGGTGAAAACAGATGACTTCCCGCAAGACAATGCTTGGAGCCCAGAACTTCCCCTTAGTTCTGGCGAATCAAATCTTGCTCATCCTTCTCCTCTTCTCTATCAGGTTCCCACCAATTTTCCAGTGACCCTGTGGTTAGGATTTCTTTTCTGCTTAAGAAAATTTCTTTCCTCTTCCCTGGCCTGGTAGAGTAATGGACTTCTTTTTAAGCAGCAACAATTAAAATATTATTTTTACGCATTCGTTTGTAAACTTTTCCTTCTTTCTAAGGGAACCCGTCATCTGGATATCATTCATTAATGAAATATGATGCATGTCTGGAGAGTGAAAATCTAAAGGGGAACACCTTTAAATATATTTATGATTAATCTTTTTACACAGAAACTCGAGAGCAGGCCTTAGCCTCTTGTAG
>VZQC01015484.1:1502498-1503723 GCA_009823505.1 Rhizomys pruinosus
CTTTTCAGTACAGAGAACTAAAATATTAGCCAAGAAATTAATACACATGCAATGCAGCATAATTTGCTTTCAACAAAACATTTATCAAACTTCCACCTAGGGACCAACAAGGCCAAATAGGGCTTTCTTCAACGAATGAAGATTGCAGACAAGGCCTTCATAGATTTATGTCCATTTAAGCCAGGTAATTTGAGCAGGGCCCCAGACACTTCTCACTGCTGAAAAAACACTAGGTGAGCATGCAGGAGATTTGTGTTTGAAAGGTGGCTCTACAACATCCAGTCTTCGTGACCCTACAAGGTCATCAGTTCCGTGTGTGTGTGTGTGTGTGTGTGTGTGTGTGTGTGTGTGTGTTTAAAAGAGAGGCAGAGAAGACAGAGAGACTGCCATGATGTGGGATGCACATGGAAGTCAGAGGACAATGGTGGGTTCAGTCTTCACCTTCCGTGTTGCTTGAAGCAGGGTCTCTCGTTCGTCCATGTTTATGCCAGACTAATGAGCCTGCGGACTTCTGAGATCTCTCTTGCTCCCACCTCCCATCTTGACAGGGGGACCCTGGGGTGGATGACAGACATGAGCACTACCATGTCTGACTTTACAAACTGTTCTGTGCATCCAAACTTAAGTCCTCACACGTCCACAGCAATGCTTTACCCTCTAAACCATCACCCCAGCCCCATATTCATTCTTTGATCTTTGTTGTTCTCATGGGAAAACTGAAAATGTGTTTTGTTTTTTTGCAGAGTATGGAGCTGAGCATGGGTGCTTTGATCACAATGGGCATGTGAACTGCTGGTGTTTTTGACAACTCATGGAGCTGAGAGGAGAGAGAAAAAGACCCCAGAAAAACTAGTATCCCTATGTCCTGTCATGGAGTAAATCAGAGTGTTGCTTTAGGTGACAGATTAGAATGGGAACAAGGATATGGCATCTTTTAACTCTATAAGATGTGGATAAAACCTAGGGCCTCCTGCATAGTAGGTAAGCACGCTCCACTACTAAGCTATGGTGAGCTCGATGGAACATTCTGAAGAATAAATGCATTCTGACAGGGACACAAATGAAAGTTAATGTGCTTACAGACAGATACGCATCTGTAAATAGTGTAATACCTGCATGTACAATAATTGTGCATACAAACACAGATGCATACATTTATTTATAATACATACATCTACATATCATCTATATCTATATCTCTGTATCTGTATAAAGACATTATATA
>VZQC01015484.1:1507265-1543920 GCA_009823505.1 Rhizomys pruinosus
CATTGTCATCTAATGTCCTAAACTGATTCAGCCCCTGAGCTTGATTAACAATGTCACATCTCTTCAAATGGCCTGTACAGGAATGGGTTCCTTTTAAGGTACAGAATAGCGTTGACGAATACTGTTGCCAGAGTTGCTAGAATCAGAGCCTGGGCCCTAGCTCCCTTAACAGGCCAAGCTCATCCATACAGAGATGTCACAGTGAAAACCAGAGAAGAGATTCAGCCGGTGTGGGTGTGGTCACACTGGAATAAGGACACACACACACACACACACACACACACACACACACACACCATGTCTATCTCATCTTCAGGGTTTAGGTTTACATAGAAGGAGAGATGCCCCTCCATCATTGTCTAGGCTCCACTCTCCTACGAGGTGGTCTGCCAGCTGCATAAATCTCTTCCTGGGAGTCAAGATCCCCTAGGTTCACCTCCCAGCAGGAGATACCTGGAGGAATTCCCATTTTTTCAACATGATTGTTTCAATAGTCTGATAGCTCGAGGCAGGAGGAGCCTGTGCATCTCTCATTTCTAGTGCGTAGGACCCTTCCTCTGTGGGTTTCAGAACCCAAGTAAAAGTCAGACATGGACCTGTAACACCAGTGTTGGGGGGATGGGATAGGCAGGGACAGTGGACCCAGGAGCTCATATTCCAGCCCAATGTAGCTGAAGCAATGCACTCTAGATTTAGGAAGGGGCCGACCATGTCTCAGAAAATCAGGTCCTCTTTACTGACCTTGCTAGTTTCTTTTGAAATATTGGCAACCACTGTAGGATGGACCACCTAAGACCGTGGGATTTAGTGAAATCAACCATTTCACCCTAATATTTTTTTAGCAAAGTGGAAAATAATTTGAAATAACCAAACTACTTTACTCATTGCTGCAAGAAAACTCACTCTGTAGGTTTTGAGAACCTTGTTAAGGGCAGTGAGTTAGCCAAATTCTTTCTTTTTTTTTTTTTTAATTAGTTTTTATTGATGCTTTGTGCATTTCATACATTTTTTCCAATTCAGTTCAGGCTTATTTCCCTTTCCCTCCCCCCCCACCCCCACCCCCATCCCAGATTCTTATTGACATTCTGCCAATAACTGTGCCTGCCTCTTTCTAACTTTCAGTGTTTTTTTTTTTTTCCATTTTTAAGCTATAAGTGATAATCATGATACAAGCATCCTTCATGGCAATAAACCTATCTGAGGCTGTTTGACCCTCAAACAACTTACAGCCCCACCATCCACGAATGCGGCACCACAGGGGACAGTTGTTATGTTACCAGCATCAAAGCTATGCACACTCAACATGAGTAGATCCCAGCACTACAAACCTTGCAATGTAGTTATCACCAATCCTTTAATAGCTGGAATATATGCTGAGACGGACACCGGCTACTGCTGAAGTCCTTCCCTTTGTCAGGATGAAAGACGGGGCCTCTGAAGGTAACAAACTATCCATGGTAGTTTTAATTAGGGACCTTGGCCAACCGAGTCCTACTTTCAAGCCTCCACTCAAAGTCAGACCAACAGAGAGTGTCTTGCAAAGCATTAATATTAATGTGGAGTGGGATTTCATAGATTCAAAAGTATAACCTAGGGAATCACATATAAGCATTGATACATAATGCATTTTCAACTACAAGTGAGTTTGTTCTAGAACAAAACAGTTGCCTGTCTAGCTTTCTTTAAAGCAGAGGTTCTCAGTTGGAGGCATTTGCCACTATGTCAGAGATATAGCTCATCCTCGCTGTTAACTGGGTGGAGGGTAGAGGGTGGAGCTGGACTGTCTGAGCGAGAAGAAAGCGATACCAGGTTGGACTGGACAGCTAGTGCGCTGTCTGCGCGGACGGGTGAGGATGCAGGGCGACTGTCATAGAGAGAAGATAAATAGGTGGCAGTGGCACTATCTCGCGCGCGGCTCGCCCGCGGTGCAGCGTTGGCACTGTCTGGGGAGGTGAGGGGTGCAGGCTAGAGCACTGTCCTGGGACCGAGGTTATGGTCAGGCCTTTGTCTTGGGGAGGTAGGGTGCAGTCGGTCACCTTCGTCGACGTGGGAGTAAAGATAGAGGTTCAGCTGGGGCATCTCTCCTCCTGGGGAGGAGTGAGGCGTGTATACCGCGCATTAGAGACGACTGTTGGGGAGGTAAGAGAAGTGGAATGCATGCTGTCATTGTTTGGGGATGAGGTGGTGGTGCGCCATGCTGGCACTAGTCTGTGGATTCGAACACCCCCCTGCCGGTGAGGGTTGCAGGCTTGGCACTGTCTGGGGAGGTGAGGGGTGCAGCTGGCACTGTCTGGGGAGGTGAGGGTGCAGCTGGCACTGTCTGGGGAGGTGAGGGGTGCAGCTGGCACTGTCTGGGGAGGTGAGGGTGCAGCTGGCACTGTCTGGGGAGGTGAGGGCTGCAGCTGGCACTATCTGGGGAGGTGAGGGCTGCAGCTGGCACTGTCTGGGGAGGTGAGGGATGCAGCTGGCACTGTCTGGGGAGATGAGGGTGCAGCTGGTACTATCTCGGGAAGTGAGGGTGCAGCTGGTACTATATGGGGAGGTGAGGGTGCAGCTGGCAATTGTCTGGGGAGGTGAGGGATGCAGCTGGCACTGTCTGGGGAGATGGTGAGGGCGCTCGCGCTCAGGGTGACATATGTCTGGATTTACGGCCTCGGGCTGCAGGCATTGAGTGAAGATGTTATGGATGCAGGCACCTAGTTGGCAGTGGTCAAAGATGGCACTAAGTGTCCTGCAGTGTGCAGAGCTGTCTAGAGTGAGGAGTAAGCCAGCATATGATGAGAATGCAAATGATATCAAGGTTGAGAAAACTCAACTTAAAGAATGAATTTCTGGATAGTTTCCGGTACATAAACGTAGTTATTATACATATAAAATTTTATTTCTTTTAGTTAGCACACAAAATAATGGTCTACTGACATTTTTCCGTAGAAGTACATTGTACTAAGGAAGTTAAAAGAAAAGATATTTTTTCAGTGATATAGTCAAAGTTATATGCCCATGCTCCTATAAATACCCCCTGCCCATGTTCTGTAGGTGACCCCTTCCCCATGTTCTATAGGTGACCCCTTTCTCATGTTCTGTAGGTGACACTTTCCCCATGTTCTATAGGTGACCCCTTCCCCATGTTCTGTAGGTGACCCCTTTCCCCATGTTCTGTAGGTGACCCCTTTCTCATGTTCTGTAGGTGACCCCTTCCCCATGTTCTATAGGTGACCCCTTTCTCATGTTCTGTAGGTGACACTTTCCCCATGTTCTATAGGTGACCCCTTCCCCATGTTATATAGGTGACCCCTTCCCCATGTTATATAGGTGACCCCTTCCCCATGTTCTGTAGGTGACCCCTTTCTCATGTTCTGTAGGTGACACTTTCCCCATGTTCTGTAGGTGACCCCTTTCCCTACTCTCTCTCGCTCCGCTCGCCTTGATCTCCCCATGTTCTGTAGTGTTCTCCCCTTCATGTCGTGTCTAGGTGACCTCACATTTTCTGCACTGTTTGTAGGTTGACCCCTTCCCATGTTCTGTTAGGTGATCCTCCGCCATGCTCTATAGTTGACCCTCCCCTATTGCTCTATTAGTGATTCCCTCTCCATGCTTCGGTGATAGGTGATCCCTCTTCCCATGCCCTCTATAGATGACCCCGCTTTCCCATGCTCTGTAGGCAGAATTTCGGGTTTTCCTCGCTATGTTTCCATAGGTGGAGAAAGCCCTCCTCTATGCTCTATCTGAACTGCTATACTTAGATTAGAACCCCTGCCCCCACGATGCTCTATAGGGGTTGCATCCTTAATCCCATGCTCTATAGGTGACCCCTTCCCCATGTTCTGTAGGTGACCCCTTCCCCATGTTCTGTAGGTGACCCCTTCCCCATGTTCTATAGGTGACCCCTTCCCCATGTTTTGTAGGTGACCCCTTCCCCATGTTATATAGGTGACCCCTTCCCCATGTTCTGTAGGTGACCCCTTCCCCATATTCTATAGGTGACCCTTTCCCCATGTTCTGTAGGTGACCCCTTCCCCATGTTCTGTAGGTGACCCCTTTCCCCATGTTCTATAGGTGACCCCTTTCCCATGTTCTGTAGGTGACCCCTTCCCCATGTTCTGTAGGTGACCCCTTCCCCATATTCCAGAGGTGAACCCTTCCTCATGTTCTCCAGGTGACCCCTTCCCCATGTTCTATAGGTGATCCCTTCCCCGTGTTTTGTAGGTGACCCCTTCCCCATATTCCAGAGGTGAACCCTTCCTCATGTTCTCCAGGTGACATCTTCCCCATGTTCTATAGGTGACCCCTCCCCATGTTCTATAGGTGACCCCTTCCCCATGTTATATAGGTGACCCCTTCCCCATGTTATATAGGTGACCCCTTCCCCATGTTATATAGGTGACCCCTTCCCCATGTTATATAGGTGACCCCTTCCCCATGTTATATAGGTGACCCCTTCCCCATGTTATATAGGTGACCCCTTCCCCATGTTATATAGGTGACCCCTTCCCCATGTTATATAGGTGACCCCTTCCCCATGTTATATAGGTGACCCCTTCCCCATGTTATATAGGTGACCCCTTCCCCATGTTATATAGGTGACCCCTTCCCCATGTTATATAGGTGACCCCTTCCCCATGTTATATAGGTGACCCCTTCCCCATGTTATATAGGTGACCCCTTCCCCATGTTATATAGGTGACCCCTTCCCCATGTTATATAGGTGACCCCTTCCCCATGTTATATAGGTGACCCCTTCCCCATGTTATATAGGTGACCCCTTCCCCATGTTATATAGGTGACCCCTTCCCCATGTTATATAGGTGACCCCTTCCCCATGTTCTATAGGTGACCCCTTCCCCATGTTCTGTAGGTGACCCCTTCCCCATGTTCTATAGGTGACCCCTTCCCCATGTTCTGTAGGTGACCCCTTCCCCATATTCCAGAGGTGAACCCTTCCTCATGTTCTCCAGGTGACATCTTCCCCATGTTCTATAGGTGACCCCTTCCCCATGTTCTGTAGGTGATCCCTTCCCCATGTTCTATAGGTGACCCCTTCCCCATGTTCTGTAGGTGACCCCTTTCCCCATGTTCTGTAGGTGACCCTTTCCCCATATTCTGTTGGTGATCCCTTCCCCATGTTCTATAGGTGACCCCTTCCCCATGTTCTGTAGGTGACCCCTTCCCCATGTTCTGTAGGTGACCCCTTTCTCATGTTCTGTAGGTGACACCTTCCCCATGTTCTATAGGTGATCCCTTCCCCATGTTCTGTAGGTGACCCCTTCCCCTTGTTCTATAGGTGACCCCTTCCCCATGTTCTGTAGGTGACCCCTTCCCCTTGTTCTATAGGTGATCCCTTCCCCATGTTCTATAGGTGATCCCTTCCCCATATTCTATAGGTGAGCCCTTCCCCATATTCTATAGGTGACCCCTTCCCCATGTTCTATAGGTGACCCCTTCCCCTTGTTCTATAGGTGATCCTTTCCCCATGTTCTGTCATTGACCCCTTACTCCACTGCTGTAGTCTGCATATTCATATAGCTGGCTTCAGGTTTCAGATGAGATACTCTCCACCTAAGTAACAACAGCATAGACGGTTTTTATAAAGATTGAGTTTGAATGTGCAGCAGAATACATGCCCAGGTCCTGTACACAACTAAATGGCAGCTGGGTCATCATAAATACCACCGTTCATGTCCTCATGCATACATGCCCACTTTATAAATATCAATCTGACCTCCTGGAGGAATTTAACTTGAAGATGATTTGCATAATCAAAGGAGACCTTTCCGGTGGTGAGTGCACAGATCCATCATCGTTCAAAGTGCCGAGAATCAGTAGATGAGAGTACTGAGCTGTAGATGGGACAGCTATACCCTCTCCAAGTTTCTGAGAACATCACGAAGAGGGGTCATGAAGGAAATGAGAGCTTGGAGCATGCGGAAGAATCTGTGAAATGCCGCCCTCAGGACAAGGCATGTCTGTTACATACACGAACTCACAGCAGCTGTGCTGACCTATGCAAGATCTAGCCAGTCAATACTAGCGTGGATGGGGATGCCCGAGGCTGCACTCCTCTTAGAGGGTCTGGGAAGTTGATGGCTCCTGGGAGAAGGAGAGTCATTTTTCTTCAGCAGTATGGTCACAGGTGAGTGCCGCATGCCTCCATGGATGGGCCCGTGTTCATGAACACGTGGGCAGCAGAAATTGGAAGCAGTAGGCTAAAATAGATAGATGTAAAAATTATACAAGGACAATACGGATTGAGGAGGGAGGTGTGTTGGGGGAGTTTATGAGGGTAAAGCACTGGGCAGATCTAATCAAAATACATTGTACACATGTATGACCTTTCTGAAGAATAAATACAAATTAAAAGGAGACCTTTTGACAAAGGCATTTACAATATAGATGTTCTGTGGTAAATTTCAGCAATACTAAATTCTTATCTAGATTTTAATTCCCATGTTACACACTAGGAATCGTTTCCTGTCTTCAAGAAGTCTGTGTAGGCGCCAGGAGAGCAGGGGAGGCAGCGTTCCTTAAGGCTTTTTCTAACTCTGGCGTGTCCTGATAAAATCCACTTGCTATGTGGGCAGGGGCAGGAGAAGGAACTGGAAGGTTTTACCATCAGAGGATTCTGTCCTTTGAAGATCAGCCGAAAACACAGATAAACTGTGCTGGGAATTCTAATGGAAGTCAATTTGTTTTTGCACACACATTGATTTTATAAAACTCAGCATGATTTAATGTTATCTAATTAGTTACCACACTCCTCAGAGGAAATACCTAATGAGTGTCATTTTAACACAAAACGACAGCAAGAGTGAAGGGGATGTTGACTGTGGGGGAATTTTATGTGATGTAGGAAACCACTTCTCTCACATGAAGGGCTAAAAACAACAGACCCCATTGCCCCTGCCTTCTACTGTTCCAATATGCCTGTCTTTCCATGTTTCCTTGTCAAACATAGCTGCCTGTATGTGAGACTATGTTCCTATGTGACAAACCAGAAACACTTGAAATGAAATACAAGGCCTTGGAATCATTTAATCGCCGACCATAATGTATTAGTCAGGGTTGCTGAGTGTAAACTCAAAGCAGCTTAGGAAATAAAGAAATTCATTAATTTAGGGTTTTTTGCTTGTTTGTTTTGAAAAAACAAAGGTTGTAATCTATATTTAAGCAAAGCTGAATGGAATGTTCATACATCAGGAGGTCTCACACCAAGATCTTTCATCCCCACCTTGTGATGAATTTAGGGTCTGCCTCTTCCTGGATTTCCTTCTAAAGGGCTTTCTGTACGATGTGCTAGGCTTGACTGAATCCTGTGCGCGTCAGTAAGCCAACCTCTGTGGCTGCGTCTTCCCAGGTCTGGCCCTACCCTCCCTGCAAGCTGGAGACAGAAAGGTGAACTATCCTTCCTCCAAGGAAGCAAAAACTGCATGATCTGAGAGTAGTTTTGGTTTCTATTAGCTGAGATGTGACTGCTAGGCAGCCCAGGTTCACCTTAGAAAATTGTACCTCTTCTCATTTGTTACTTGTTTGTTTACCTTCTTTGCGGACCTTCCTGTGCTTTTGTGGAGAGGTTTTACCCAACATGATATGCTGGCGAGAGATGCGGTGATAAATTTACTGTTGAGCCCTAAGCTACAGGTTTTCTGTTGTTGTTATTATTATTATTATTATTATTATTATTATTATTATTATTTTATGTGCATGAGTGTACTGTCTGTATATAGGTTGGTGCGCCTGTGTCGTGAAATGCTGGAGAGGTCAGAAGACGGCGTCGGATTCCCCTGGAACTGGAGTTAAAGATGGTTCTTAGCCACCAGGTGGGTGCAGGGAATTGAGCCCTTGTCCTCTGCAAGAGCACGTGGTGCTCTTAACCGCTGAGCCATCTCTCCAGTCCCAGCTACAGGTTTTCTACTGTACCCTTCTGCCTCTAGTGAGCAGTGTGTATCTGTGTGTGTGTGTGTGTGTGTGTGTGTATAGAGGTATGTATGTATCTCTGTGTACATGTATACATCTGTATGTATGTGTATGTGTCTGTATGCTTGTGTACATGCATATGCATGCCTGTGCATGTTTATATAGGTGTATGTTTATATAGGTGTATTGCGTATGTGTGTACAAGTATATGTGCATGTATAGTGATTTGTTTGCATGTATGTATAGCTGTCTGTGTGTATGCATGCATATGTATGTATCTGTGTATATTTGTGTATGTGTATGTGTTGTAGTGGATTGAAAGAGCTTGTCCCCCATAAGCTCCAAGTATTTGAATATTTGGTAATTGGTGGCACTGTCTGGGGAGGTTCGAAAGGTACAGCCTAGCTGGTGAATCATGTCACTGGGGGCAGAATCACATCACTGGGCGCTGAATCATGTCACTGGGGGCAGAAACACATCATTAGGTGCTGAATCATGTCACTAGGAGTGGAATCACGTCACTGGGGGAAGAATCACATCACTGGGGGCAGGGTTGCATCACTGGAGGCAGGATCGTGTCACTGGGGGCGAGATCACATCATTGGGGGCGGACTCTGAGAGTTCCCACTTCCAGTTTCTCTCTCTGCTTTCTCCCCCCGCCTCCCCGCAGACTCAGTCCTCCAAGCATAAGCCCAATGACCTCTGCTTCTAGAAGTTCTTTGGCTGTGGAATTTCACCACATCCATCGAAGAGCAACTAATGCGCTCTGAGAAGGCCTTTTACTCTTTCACTCATTTGTTCTACACTGCAAAGAATAGTGAGGTTTACAGTTGATGCAGAAGAAACATTGCTCCTGCGCAGTGCTGGCTGGGATGTGCACCCAAATTAATGTTGTTTTTCTGCACAACACTTCATTTCACTTAAAGAATCCATCCATACAAGATTTGAGTCTTTAACTCATAAAGGAGGTATTGAGACTGACGTCATGTTTACAGATTCAGAGGGAAAAGAAAACTCCCATGCGGGGGGTGGGGCTGTAGAGATGACCCAGTGTGCAAGTGTGACGACCAGAGCTTGAGTTCCCAGAACCCACATGAATGCCAGGCAGCCATGGCAGGTGCCTGTGATTGGGACCTGAGAAGGTGGTGACAGAGGATGCACAGAACTAGCAGTTAGGAGACTAGTCAGACCGGCGAGCTCCGGGTTTGACTGAGAGACCCTGCCTCAATGGATGAGGAAGAAGACCAAGTATGCACAGTTCTTCCATCAACCTCGGACCTCTATGTGCATTCTCACAGATGCCAACATCCATACACACACATGCACACACACGAAAATGGAAAAGGAAGTGAAAGACTATTTAGGAGGTGCCAGAACACGTCTTTTCCCAGATGCTCCGAGGAAGGGAGATTTTCCTGTGTACGATGTCAGTCCACCTTGTCAACTTGATGGGCATTTGGTGTTGGCTGGGAAACTGATGGGGCTTGGGAGGCCATTTGAGAGTTTCACTGAGGGAATGCCCGGCTGAGTGTGGGTATTATCCCCTCTGCTCCAGCGTTCATGCTGTCTACTTCCTGACCGAAGTGGCCATGTGACCAGCTGCCTCTCTCCACTGCCATGCTTTCCTGCCATGATCAATTGCTTCTCTTCCCATAGGTTGTTTTGGTCACAGCAATCAGAACAGTAACTAATACACCATGTGTCTGGCATTGCGCCAAGTGCTTCAAATAATTCTCACTTCTCATATGTATGGGGCCAAATGGACTTAGAAAATTAAATAATGTGCTCACAATCACAGACTTAGTTACTGTTAATAGAGTTCTATTGTATCCTCTCTACTCAAAGCCACCAGTGTCATAAATTGGAGGATGGAGAGGCTGTTGTTTGTTTGGGGATGTTTTTTTCATAGTACTGGTGATTGAAATTTAGGTGTCAGTAAGGCAAGCTCTACAGCCTCAGATCTGAGAGTTGTCCTCTTGTAGCAAATCTTTCCATTTCCAGGGGGCTGGACAGAAGGTAAACAGAGTAGGAAAGACCTTCCATGCTATTGAAAGGGCAGTCGTAGAAAGGGAATTTGATAGTCCAGATATGGATTATGTATCTTTATGTTTATACAAATAGGTATTAATCAGAAGCAGTAATACTCTTTTTTTGTATTTTCTGGGACAGGGTCTCCCTGTAGCCCCAGATGTCCTGGAACTCACTATGTAGACCAGGCTAGCCTCCAACTCACAGAGAACTGCCTGCCTTTGTCTTGCAAGGGGTGGGCTACCACACCTGGCTTAGCAATACTCTTTCATAGCAGGGAGAGCACAGGCATACAAAATATTTTCTCTTACTGATCAGTGGACCTGTACTTCACTTCTTTTTTAATATTAAACAGTTTTAACTAATAAACATACCAAGTTTTATCAAAAATATGATACTGCATATTGTATTAGTTACTTTTCTGTTGCTGTGATAAAAATACCATGTCTTAAAGCATTAGATAAAAGATTTATCTTGGCTTAGAGTTCCAGATACAGGAAGCATAAAGAGAGTGAGGGAAGTGGGCCGAGGCTATAAACCTACAAACCTGCCCCCTGGTGATGTACTTTCAAGCAAGACTCCACTTAGTTCCTAAAGGTTCCATAAATTCTTAAACAGCCCCACTGACTAGGGACCAAGTGTTCAGACACATGAGCCTTATGGGGTTAGTTTCATTCAAATCACAGCACTTAACTTGTTTAAAATCATGGAGCTGGTCACCCTCGTGAATGCACAAACTTTCCAGCCATGCCTTCAGCAGAAGTCTGTGCCTGCCACTTTCAAGGCTCTGGCCAGCTTCTAAATTCACAGTATCCAGGCTGTGCTTAGCAGCCAGCATCTGCTTCTCACCCTTGCCTGTGTACTTAGCAAATGAGCAAGAGCCAAACCTCAGGAAAGCCATGAGATCAGACCTGTCACAGCACTGAGGTGTTTTCTCGGCTCCAAAATCACTGTGTGATTTGGAAAATGGAAGAGAGAACAGCAACAGCATGCTCCTCTCGAAGTTCCCAGGAACAAGATGTGGGCAGGCAAAGCCCAGAAAATTAGTTCATTTTCTATGCAGGTCACAGGGCTTAGATTATATTAAATGTTCATCCATCGCAGAGTCTGCACGTTAACGAGAAGCTCTGTCTATGTTTCACCTTAAGTCCCTAGGTTAGAGGACGGGGCAGAATGTCCTTGTTATACACAAAGAAGATCTAGAGAGGAAGTGGCTACATAATTTTGTCTATTAACAAATTCCTGTGACTAGCTTGCCTGCTCAACCTAGATCACCATTATGTAATTTCCCAAGTGACTCCAAAGGACAAGCTGCCTTGTGTTTTTCAGAAACTATATGCAATATAATTAATATGTTAAATCAATTTATACATTTGTAAATTAACCTATAAAATATGTCACTAGAATAGCTCCAAAGAAACCAGGCATTGTGGGATACACTTGCAATCTTAACACTTCACAGTAAAAGCATTGGGAAAGATGGTTGCAGTAAGACCATATATCAACACAATGAAGTCTATAGAGAGACCCACAGCCAGCACCATACTGAATGGGAAAGAAGTGAAATAATTTCCACTAAAATCAGGAATGAGTCAAGATATCCACTCTTACTGCTCTTTTTCAGTAAGTAAATAAAATTTTAGCCAGAGACATAAAGAAATAAAGGGATGTAAATAAGGAAGGAAGAATTCAAATCATTCTTATCTGTGGATGATATGATACAGTTCTTGGAATACCTAAACGGATTTACCCTGAAAGACTTTTAGATCTGATAAGTAGAGTAATATAGCAAGATATGAACTGAAGTTGGCATATCACAGAGCGACTTGCACAGCCATGTTTATTACTGCCCTGTTCACAATAGTCAAGTTATGGAATCAGCCCTCATGTCCAGCAGTGGGTGACTGAACAATGAAAATGTGATACAGAATACATAAGTATTTATATTCCATTATAAATTTAGTCAGCCTTAAAAGATGAAACTGCATTTGTATCTAAGTACACTGAACCAGAGGTTATCGTTTGGCCAAAATAATACAACTATATGTTTTCTTTCACATGTGGAATCTAGAATAAACAAAACCCATGAAAGTAAAAAGGTGACTATTAGAGTGAGCTGGGTCTGGGGAGAAGTCAGGGTGTATGAAGAAGGACAAGGGGTATACATGTGAACCTACCACGGTGACCCCCCAATCTTGTACAATTGATGCATAGTAATAAAAATGTTTTAAAGAGGGGCTAGAGAGATGGCTCAATGATTAAGTGCACCAACTGCTTGCCAGAGGACCCAGGTTCAGATCCCAGCACCCACATAGCAACTAGCAGCCATTTAAAGCTCCAGTTGTGGTGCATCTGATGCTCTCCAAGGCCATCACACAACATGTAGTGTACTTACCTATGTGCGGGCAAAGCACTCACACCTATAAAATAAAAATGAAGAAATTATATGGTTTATTTTTTTAAGCCTGCTTCTCCCTTGGCACTCTCCCACAGCCCCACCCCCTGAAGTTCACACCTTCTGTCATTTGTGCTACAGTCCATTGCACCAAATTACTCTCCCTGCTCACTCCTCAGTGCCAGCTCCTCCCCTGAGCTCTAGTCAGCCTATCCAGAATCTCTTTTCTAAAGGACAGGTCTTCCTCATCCGACCACCATCTGCTGCCAATATTTCTTCAGCCAGGTTTGAGTTCTGCTACCCATTTCTACAGTTCTGTGCTGGTTTTTTGTCCAGCTGAGCTTGCGTGGGTCTTGTGCATGCTGATACCAATGCTATAGGTTCATATGAACAGGGTCCCAGGAGTTTTGAGTATTCATTTCCATTTGGTCTTGCATCACTTCCCTGGCTCTTACAATCTTTCCACCCCCTCTTCTGCAATGTTCCCTGAGCCCTGGGAGGGTGAAGCCGAATATAGCCAGCCTGTCTGTGGAACCTCACTCTGTAGACTCCTAATCTTCATAGTTCAGGCCCTTTTGGGTTTCTGGTCTCCTGTTGCATGGAGGAGCGTCCTTAACAAGAGTTAAGAAGTGGTTAATGCCTTCTTGGGTCCTTGTTCAATGATGGTTGGGTTTTGTGTGTAGAGGTTGTATTGTAGATGTGTCGCCTAGATAGGAACAATTCACAAACCACGTCTGTGTGTGTCCAGTTGTGGAACCCTGTACTAGTGTCATCTGATGCAAAAGAAGCTTCTTTTCTGAGTAGTGTCTAGGAGATTTGTCTGTAAATATAAAGATACTTCTTTTGTAATTAGTAAAATGTTACCATAACCTAGGGATGTGTCAGCCTTGTAGAATTGTCTAAGATCTATGACCTCTCCAGTTGTGTGCATTTGGCTATGTTAACAGTACCACACATGAGTTTCCTCCCACTGAGTGGGCTTTATGTCCAATTGGTTAGCCATCGATTTCCCCCAAGTTTGAAGTGTCACTCTTGCACTGATGTCACATGCTGTCCTGGTAACTGATGTGGATATTTGGTCTTGAGGCTGATGTTGGACTATCAACTGAAATTTATATATTTTAAAATAGAACACCATTAAGAGTTAATACTAAGGTTGCTGAAAATAGGATGTCAATTGGGCTGTTTATACTTTTGTTTCACAAGAAACCTGTGAGAAAACTGCTATCCTGATGCGCATTTTATAGTCTATAAATGAGGCCACAGCAGAGGACCTGCCCAGGTGGCTGCTGAGCCAGACCTGGGAACCCCCGGGCTACTCCCAGTAAGTCCTACATTGCATCCTGAAATGAGTGGGGGCATTAAGGGGATAAACAGATGCAAAGCTGGTCTCTGGGTTAGAATGCATCTCCACAGGAAGTGAATTGGGCCAAGGCTGTCTCTGTGTGGTTCCTGGTTGAGGCAGTCTGAGCCTATCATAGCCCTGGTTGCCCCATCTAGAGAGGGACATGGTAAGAACATCTGGAAGTCTTCACATCAGAGCACACAGGAAGTGCACACACATGTGCAAACACAAGTATGCACTCACACATATGCATCTAAACATAAATTAAAAGAAGAAAAATACTGACTCCACTGATGTCACAAGTCTCCCCTGCCTCAGATCAGCCTTGTTCAGCACGCGGCACCACAGGGCTCTGGTGCAGCTTCCTTCCTGTCTGAGGTTTAGAAAAAGAAGCTGAAATAGAAACTCCTTAAAGTTCCACCAGCTTCTGAACAGCCAGGAGTCAGCACACGCACCCTGCATGCAGGAGCCCTTCAAATGCCTACTATGAGCCATTCTTGCAGCCCTCCCAGCTCCCCAGCAAAGGGCTCCCCTGACATTGGCTACTCCTATCACAAACTGAATCTATGAGAATTACATATATTTCCAAGGCGACACGGCATGGTAAAATGTCAGAGTATGGCTTTAAACCAGAGTTTTTCTTTTTTTAATTTATATATATATATATATATATATGTAAATATATAATATATAAATTTAAATTATATAAAATAAAATATATAGTAGTATATATATATATATAAAAAAAAAAAAAAAAAAAAAAAAAATCTAGACCCGTGTCCCCCTCCCTACCCTGCCACCGCACCAGAGCTCATGCATTCTGCCAAACATGTTTTGCATCTTTTTCTCAGTCTTTCTCAAAATTCTCCATATAGAAGTTGACTGTTCTGAGCAGAAGTTGACCGTTTCAGTCAGTTTTTGACACATTCTTTTCTGTTGTTGTTGTTGTTGTTGTTGTTGTTGTTGTTGCTGTTCTTTCTAATATGAGCCATTCCCAACTACTTGGAGCCCTGCACAAGAAATACTTACTACTAGGTAATTGGCACTAGCATCCACAGATGAGGGATGCCATTCATGTTTGTTTTTCTGAGAACCTGTGTTTACTTCCGTAATCATAATGTTTTCTATTTCCATCCATTACCTGCAAACTTCATGATGTCGTCCTTCTATAATGCTGCACAGAACTCCATTGGTGTGATGTCCACATTTTCTCTATCCACTCCTCAGTGAGGGCACTTGGTTGGTTCCACCTCCTTGCTATTGTGAAGGAAGCTGAAATAAACATGGCTGTGCATGTTATCTCTGCTGTAAGATGAGTCTTGTGGGTTAGAAATAACCAAAAATTGGCCCCCCCCCCCCCCCCAGGGAGGTGGCCTATGGGCTGGGTCAGGTGGCAAGTTCATTCCCAAGTCTTCCACGGGTTTCCTCACACTGCTTTCCATAGTGGCTGTAACCAGTTTAACATTCCCACCAGCAGTAAATGATAGTGTTTTCCCCTTCCCCACAACCACTCCAGCACTTGGTATCATTTGTTTTCTTGATCCTAGCCAGTCTTATTGGAGTAAGATGATATCTTAAAGTGGTTTTGATTTGCATTTCCTTAATTATTAGGAATGTTGAACACTTCTTAATATGTTTCTCTAATTCCATCTCTAATTCCTCATTTGTGAAGTCTCTGTTCAGTTCTTTGCTCCATCTATTGAGTGGGTCATTTATTTTCTTTCTTCTTTGTTTTTTGAGTAGTTTATATATTCTGGAATTCAATGTTTTGTCATATGTATCTGCAGTGAAGGTTTCTTCCCACTCTGTGGGTTTTCTCTTCCTTGATTGTTTCTTTTGATGTACAGAAGCTTTTTAGCTTAATGAGGTCCCATTTGTCAATTGTTGACCTAAATTCTTGCCCAGCTGCTGTCTGATTTAGGAAGTGTTTTCCTATGCCTATGTCTTATAGTCTGCTGCCAACTTTGTCTTCTATTGCCTTCAGAGTTTGGGTTTTCATGTTGAGGTGTTTAATCCATCTGGAGTTGACTTTTGTACAAGGAGAGAGGTAGGGGTTTAATTTCATTCTTCTACAAGTGGTGATCCAGTTTTGCCAATACCACTTGCTGAAGATGCTGTCTTTCCTCCATTGTGTCCCCTTGTCAAATATGAGGTGGCTGGAATTATATGTGCTCAAGTTTGGATCCTCGGTTTTGTACCATTGGTCAACAGGTCTGTTTTTGTGCCAGTACCAGGCTGTTTTTATGACTATAGCCCTATAGTATAGTTTGAAGTCTGGTATAGAGATCCCCCGGTGTTGCTCTTTTCACTCAGGGTTGTTTTGGCTATTCAGGGTCTTTTTTTTCCAAATGAACTTAAGGACTTTTTTCCAAGCCTGTGAAGAAACTCTTGGGAATTTTAATTGGAATTGCATTAAATATGTACAAGAGTTTGGGTAGAATGCACATTTTTATTATGTTAATTTTCCCAATCCATAAGCATGGGAGGTTTTTCCATCTTCGGATGTCTTCTTCAATTTCCTTCTTCAGGGGTTTAAAATTTTTGTTGTAGAGATTTTTTGCTGTCTTTGGTTAGTTTGTTCTTAGGTATTTTATTGTTTTTGAGGCTATTGTGAGACGGAAGGTCTCCTTGAATTCCTTCTTCAGTTGCTTGTTGTTGGTGTAAAGAAAGACTACTGATTTTTCTAGGTTAATTTTGTATCCTGCCACTTTACTGAAGCTCTTAATAGTTTCTGGTGGAGTTTTTAGCATCCTTTTAGCATTCTTAAGTAAAAAATCATATCATCAGCAAAAAGGGATAGCTTGACTTCCCCTTTTCCAATTAGTACTCCTTTAATTTCCTTTTCTTGCCTTATTGCCTTAGCAAGTGTTTCAAGCACTATATTGAAGAGGAGTGGTGACAGGGGGCAGCCTTGCTGAGTTTCTACCTCTAAAGGGAATGCTTCTGTCGTTTCCCCATCTAGGATGATATTGGCTGTGGGTTTCCTGTATATGGCTTTGATTACATTGAGGAATGGTCCCTCCAATCCAATTCCCTCTAGGACTTTAAGCATGAAGGGATGCTGGATTTTGTCAAAGGCTTTTTCCTCATCAATTGAGATGATTGTATGGTTTGTGTATTTCAGTCCATTTATATGCTTGATGATATTTATTGATTTTCTCATGTTCAACCATCCCTGCATCTCTGGTATGAATCCATCTTGGTCATGATGGATGATCTTCTTGATGTGGGTTTGTATGTGATTTCCCAGTATCCTGTTTAGAATTTTGCCATCTGTGTTCATTAATGAGATGGGTCTGTAGTTTTCCTTTTTGGTTGTATCTTTGTCTGGTTTTGGTAATAGAGTGATGCTGGCTTCATAGAAGGAATTTGGGAGAATTCCCTCTGTTTGCATCCTTCTAAACAATTTCAGTAATAATGCTTGTAAGTCTTTTTGAAATGTTTTATAGAATTCTGCCATGAAACCATCTGGACCTGGACTTTTTTTGGTTGGGAGGTTTCTTATTACATCTTCGATTTCTTCATATATTATGGGTCTGCTTAAGCTGTCAATCTCTTCTTAGTTGAGCTTTGGTGATTTCCAGGATTTCAGATATTCATCTATTTCTTCTAGGTTTTCAAACTTAGTAGAGTATAGTTTTTTTTAAGTGTTCCTGTATTATTGTCTGGATCTTTTCATTGCCTGTTGTGATATTTCCCCTTTCATCACAGATTGTATTGATTTGGAATTGTTCCTTCTTTCTTTTGGTTAACTGGGTTAGAAATCAGTCTATCTTGTTTATTCTTTCAAAGAACCAACTTTTGGATTCATTGATTTTTTTGTATTGTTTTCTTTGTTTCTATTTCATTGATTTCTGTTCTGATTTTTGTTATTTCTTCCTGTCTGTTGCGTTTATGCTTGATCTGCTGTTGTCTCTCAAGTGTTTTTAGTTGCAGTGTTAGATTGTTCACTTGTGCTCTTTCTGTTTTTCTTTTTTTTCTCTTTGTTTACTTTTTAAGGGTTTCTACAATATAAGAGCACAGTTGTTTTCAGATCACATTGATGTTGCTCATTTTGACATACAATTAGGTAATTGGTGCTAGCATCTACAGATGAGAGATACCATTCATTGTTTTTCTGGGACTGTGTTACTTCACTCAGCATTATATCTTTTAGCTCAAGCCATTTACCTGCAAAGATCATTATGTCATCTTTCTTTACTGCTGCATAGAACTCCATTGTATAGATGTACCACATTTTCTCTATCTACTCGTCAGTTGAAGGGCATTTGTGTTGGTTCCAGCTCCTTGATATTGTGAAGAGAGCTGAAATAAACATGGCCATGCATGTATCTCTGTGGTGGGGTGAGTCTTGAGGGTACATGCCCAGGAGTGGTATGGCTGGGTCGGGTGGCAAGTTCATTCCAAGTCTTCCAAGGGTTCTCCATACAGCTTTCCATAGTGGCTGTACGAGTTTACATTCCCACCAGCAGTAAATGAGTGTTCCTCTTTCCCCACAACCTCTCCAGCACTTCATACCATTTGTTTTCTTGATCCTAGTGAGTCTTATTGGAGTAAGATGATATCTTAAAGTGGTTTTAATTTGCATTTCCTTAATGATTAGCAATGTTGAACACTTCTTTATATGTTTCTCAGCCATTTCTAATTCCTTACTTGTGAAGTCTCTGTTCAGCTCTTTGCTCCATCTATTGAGTGGGTCATTTGTTTTCTTTGTTTTTTGAGTAGTTTATATATTCTGGAAATCAATGCTTTGTCATATGTATCTGCAGTGAAGATTTCCTCCCACTCTGTGGGTTTTCTCTTCACTTCCTTGATTGTTTCTTTTGATGTATATCAGAGAATGTGAACCTCGGTTTTCTGCTCCAGCCCCAGCCACCATGACTCCTGCCACAATGGACTCTAATTCCCTGGAACTGTCAATCGTAAGCTCAAATAAACTCTTCCTTTTATAAGTTCCCTTGGTCATGGTGTTTTATCACAGCAACAGAAAAGTGACCAATACAAGTGGTCTACTGCCAAGGTACATCCCCAGCCCTGATTTATCTTATACAGTGTCTCATTTTGTGAGGCAGGCTGGCCTTAAACTCACTAAGTAGCCCAGGCTGCCCTGGTACTTGTGACCTTCCTCTTCCTGCTTCCCAAATACTGGTATTATAGATGTGTTGACACGAACCTTTTTCTTGTTTCTAATATTTTATATTAGTATCACTCCTACTATTATACAGACCTTATCTATCTATCTATCTATCTATCTATCTATCTATCTATCTATCTATCATCTCTCATCATCTTCTATCTATCATCTATCATCTATAATCTATCATAATCTATCTATCTCTCAATCATAATCTATCATAATCTACTTATAATCTATATCTATCATCTATCATTTATAATCTATCTATAATCTATCAATCTAGATATATCTCTATTTATAGTTTATCTATGTCTATATGTCTACCTATGATCTTTATATAACATCTACCTATCATTTATCATTTATAATCTATCTATCATCTATCATCAATCTATCATCTATCAACTATCATTTATCTATATCATCTATCTATCATCTATCTATCAGTTATCTACTTATCTATATACCATCTATCACCTGTCTATCTTTATCTATCATCTATCTCTATATCCATCCATCTCTTTCTTTTCCTTTCTCCTCTCCATCTCTGAATTTCAGTGTCTACTTCCATAACAAGAACGTGAGACCTCTTTGTTCTCCTCTTCCTTAGACCTCTGATGATGGAAAGAGGTCACTGACATGAAGGAAGCACAGCCCTCAACTTAAAGGGGACAAGAGAAAGTTTATTATGGAGCCAAATATGAGTTACTATGGCTTAAGAACAAAAATTCAGGTGGTCTCAAATTCCAAGTTCCAGTGAGGTCACAATTTTATGAAATTCCTAGAGTAACAGAACAAAGAGAGTCATAAATCAACACACTTGAAAATGCACTGGTGGGGACCCTGGGTGGGTGCGTCACAGCAAAGCAGAGGTGTTCCCATCATGGGCCATCAGATGGCATCTGACAACAGTCTTAGCTTTGGTGGTTGGTGGATTTGCGTATTCCAGAAGGATTTACCCAATAGTAAGTTGGGTTGCAATAAATGGCTATTTAAGGGGCCAAGATAGCCCATGATAATTAGGCTCTGGACCTGTGGCCTTCTAACTCTCTCTATTCTCTGAAGTTCTGAACAGTCAGCCTCATAGGAGATTCAGTGCAGGGGTGGTTTTTCCCTGGAAACTTTAGTTTATCTACTGAGGGACCTGAAGCCCAGAGAAAGACACCTGTGTCTAAGATGCTGTGTTCACCATGGATCTCTGGTGCCTGCACGCATCCGTAGAAATCCCTCTAATATATTCCCAGTTCTGCTCAAACTGCTTTGACAATTGACCTTCCTTTAAAGAAATATTAGGTGTGTTTGTGACCTCTCAGAAGTTGTCCTGATGCACTGCTTGAAACACTCAAAAACGACAAGGGTTTTAGTCCCTGTTTCCTCTCTCCTCATGTGTCTGCTTGGCACCTTTGCTGACAGGCTCTGTTCGTGCACCACTGGCTGCCACACAGTGCAGCTATGGTTTTGTTCCCCTTTATGAATGCTTCTTCTTCTTAGTGTGCACAGATGGAGAATTCTGCAACAGCTTTCTTGCAGGAGATTTTTTAACCATTTTTCTTATCTAAATGTATAATAACTTGCCTGGTTTTAAGACTTTACTAATAGCCAATCAATATGTAAGTGTCTTCACTGTAACCCAACTCCTAAGGTAAAATAGACATGTGCTACTTCCCTTTGGGTCCAATGGACCAGGCTGAAGCCTACATAAAATGCCTGCTTCCTGCACATTCCCTGGGTCCTGCCTGACCTTCCCTACTTCAGTTCTTGTGCATGGTCTGGGAAGGCAAGGGTAAGGATGGCTTTTTGCCTCCCCAGGATCCTGGAAGACAACTTCATGTTAATGGTGCCACAGGCTGTCTGAGCCTGTAAGGGGAACTGCACCCAGAGTCTTGGAGATGCTCCATCCAAACATGACATGGTCGTGAAGGACACAAGAACCTGGAACGGGGATTTGGAAAACTACCCGACTGAACAGGTAGGATGGGGTCCACTAAGAGACCCCTAAAATTGCTGGAAGAGGATCTTGAACATCTCCTTATAGGGTTCTGGAGTACCCTCTGACTAGACATTTCTTGGAGAAAATCAGAGCTGAAATGGTCCTGGGTTGGGAGGTGGGGGGCACTCAAGTAGTTTCCAGCCTAATTCAGCAACCAAGAAGGATGACATCATGTTTGGTTGACAATGTGATATTATTGTCTTGGAATTCTATATTGAGGGTGGTATGGGAATTTCGAACTGACTTTGCATGAAAATGTATAACGCTAACACAGGGAGTGGTGGAGGTCACCTGGAGAAACTCCTACACTCCACAAATGAAAGGACTGGGGGGGGGTTACTTAAGAGTTGGCTCTCACCAGAGTGCTGTCAGTCAATAGAGAACTCTGCAAAGAGGAGATGCTAATATTTAAATTTAAAAGCCTAATTGATGTCAATTATCCTAGGAGGTCATAATTCTCTGACAGTGATCACAGCTGTGTGTGTCCTTCTGCTTACAGAAAGGTAGTTATTTGTCATGCAGAACAAGCAGGCAGAATGACTCAAGTCTTCCTGCAAAAGGGAACAGGCCTGGACAGATGTATTCAGAGAACAAATGCCTTGAGCCCCACCAGTTACCACTGGACTTAATTCTTTTGTCTGATGTACACTCTTGGGTTCATTGGTTTTGCAGAAACCCCAATGTCTTTATATGCACTATGTAAGTAAATTGCCACATGCTGATTAAACCACCAAGAAGCTGACTCTGGAGCTGGGATTGGCTCTTCTGTTTCAGATTCAAGCCTACTTATTTCTAAATGTTCTGAAGACCCCTCTCTGGACACGTAACTATGACAGGGAAAGACTTACAAAACAGCTGAAGAGTAAAGGCATTATGCCCTTGGACGTGGCTAAAGGGTTAAGCCATTTCCAACAGAGGCTACTATTATTTATCTCAAGCTATAGAAATGTCTGTAATAAGGGCAAATAATAGAATGGTCCATCTTATCATGATAATGGGAAAAAATAAGTAACACAGACTAATGCAGCTGTAGCAATGGGTATTGAGGTTTGTTTAATTACTTAATGAAAAAAGTAGCCAACAGGGTAAATAATTTTTTTCTCAATAATAACTAACAGTAATCATATTAATGGATTTGAGACTTTAGCACAAAACTATACATGCCCCTTGGGTTACTATAGGAAATTTAAGCACAGTTTTAGAAAGAAACAGCTATTTTGAGCAAATAATGGCTAACTTCCCTATAAATAAGCTGAGGCTAGTCTAGTACAATTTTATTTTATTAAATTTTCTCAAATATTTTATTACCTTTATTATCTGTGTATGCATATATTGCCTGCATGTATGTTACTAGAACCATGTCATTCTGTGCATGTGAAGGTCAGAAGAGGTTGTTGGATCTCTTGGAACTGGAGTTATACGTAGTTGTTAGCTGCCATGCGGGTGCAGGGAACTGGACCAGGGTCCTCTGCAAGAACAGTCAGTGCTCTTAACTGCTGAGCTATCTCTCCAGCCACAAGCATAGCTATTGTAGCATATAAGACACCAGGCAGCAGACACTGCCTGAAAGACGATTATAAGAGTCAGTGCTCTCCAACATAGCTAGACTTCAGTTTCTATGGTTTTATGCCTTGTTTTGTCTTGTCCTAGGACTGAGTTTAAAATGGCCTTTATTATTTGGATGCTGATGGAGGCTTGCAGGGTCCTGGCTGTTGCTTCAGGATGTGTCTGTGAACATGGATATTGGTAGAAATGCATGAGGTTCTTGCCAAATGCATTGCTGATACTTCTTTATCTACTGGAGGGTATGAGCATCCATTTGAAAATGTTTTGGAAAACTTAAAGCATTGCTTTGGTAAACCACTCTCTAAACTATATAAAGCCAAAAAAATTATTTTAAGTGCCTTATATTTTCTTCAAGGTTTACCAGGAAACTCACTAAGCCTCATAGTTCCTCAATGTAAACACTATGCTATGTATGTAAATTGAATTTAATATTGCGTTAATAAGGTGATGTCATACAATACTGAGCAAAACAAGTGTTACCCTCTTAAGTTGAACTATGCCTAGAGAAGCTCATGACAAAGGCCTTGTTAACTATGGATATTCCTTCTTATAAAAAATAATAATAAACAGGTGTCTCTCACCTGAATATCTGGCCGTTCTTTCCAGCCCTATGTGTGCAGTTATACTATGTCAATCACACCTCATTTCCTGGTCTTGTTACGGTCCTGGGGTTCCCACCAGAACACCAACAAGACAAGCACCTGCTTTTCATGAAATTTCTTTAGAAAAAAGACCAATTGCAAAGTTTATTTAGAAAAAAGGGCCAGATTGATAACCAAGGCGTCAGGGTCCACTCTGGGAGGACACACAGGTAAGAGAACAACCCCGAAAAATCGTACATAGGGGTTTTTAAAGGCAAAGTTCACATAAAGTTCACATACTGGTGGGCATTGGGTTAGTTATTGCTGGGGTTATTGCAGGTGACTATTTTCGATGACTAACTTTAGGGCCCCTTCTTCTTATGTCATCTCAAATAGCAGAGCGTCTCCTCCTCTTGCTATCTCTGCTGACTCATCCCTGTCCTGTTGGCTCTCTTCGTCCCTGCTGTCCTAAAGTTGACCCAATTTATTGCCTCTCCATTTCCATTGTTCTTCTGCAACCTCATTGCTGAAACCTGGTCTAAGGGTCGATCTACCTGCCATTTCGGCTCTTTGCAGAATGACACTTCCAAGGAATTTTTACCACAAAATGGAATTTTTCTCTAAAAAAATGGAGTTTCTCTAAATGGCCTGCTAGTCCTCTTCAGTCTTAGAGGAGAATGGAGATAATATAGATTTAAAATGGCTAAAAGACGGGGCCCCAATCAATAACCCGTAAGTCTAATGGAAGACCATTAGCTACACTGGGTAAAGACTTTACAATATAGATACTCTTGGGTTAGCCATCTACCCATCATAAAGGTTTGATAAAAGTTGCTCCTGCTGAGCATGGTCAGCACGTAGAACAGCAGTGGTGTCAGGAGCATGGTTAGCATGTATAACAGCAGTGGTGTCAGGAGCATGGTTAGCATGTATAACAGCAGTGGTGTCAGGAGCATGGTTAGCATGTAGAACAGCAGTGGTGTCAGGAGCATGGTTAGCATGTAGAACAGCAGTGGTGTCAGGAGCATGGTTAGCATGTAGAACAGCAGTGGTGTCAGGAGCATGGTTAGCATGTAGAACAGCAGTGGTGTCAGGAGCATGGTTAGCATGTAGAACAGCAGTGGTGTCAGGAGCATGGTTAGCATGTAGAACAGCAGTGGTGTCAGGAGCATGGTTAGCATGTAGAACAGCAGTGGTGTCAGGAGCATGGTTAGCATGTAGAACAGCAGTGGTGTCAGGAGCATGGTTAGCATGTAGAACAGCAGTGGTGTCAGGAGCATGGTTAGCATGTAGAACAGCAGTGGTGTCAGGAGCATGGTTAGCATGTAGAACAGCAGTGGTGTCAGGAGCATGGTTAGCATGTAGAACAGCAGTGGTGTCAGGAGCATGGTTAGCATGTAGAACAGCAGTGGTGTCAGGAGCATGGTTAGCATGTAGAACAGCAGTGGTGTCAGGAGCATGGTTAGCATGTAGAACAGCAGTGGTGTCAGGAGCATGGTTAGCATGTAGAACAGCAGTGGTGTCAGGAGCATGGTTAGCATGTAGAACAGCAGTGGTGTCAGGAGCATGGTTAGCATGTAGAACAGCAGTGGTGTCAGGAGCATGGATAGCATGTAGAACAGCATTGGTGTCAGGAGCATGGTTAGCCTAAAAAAATGTTGCTCCTGCTGACTGTATTTATACTGAGAAAATTCTATTGGTATCTTTTTCCATTGCTTGTTTGGGTATTTCAAGTACTATCCATTGTTACTGCTATTAACCTGACCTCCAGAATGATGCTTTCTGTTTACTGTGCTCTCCACACAGGCCACCTTGCCCATGGCCAGATCTCCTTAAGAGGGTGCCAATGGGCCCATGCCTTCCTTGTCAAAGGCGACAACCAGTAACATCAGGGGAATCACATATGTGCTCGTACAAACGTAGGAAGGACTCAAGAGCTGGAACCCTAGCTCGTTATTTGCAGGATGGTTTTACACTTAGAGAGTTTGTAAAAGTTTAATTGACCTAGTAGTACTAACATGAGGAACTTGTCTGTTACTTCCTTGTTTGGCTCCCGTTTGTATGAGATGTTTTCTTCTATAGAAGGTACTGTGGAAAGAAGCCCCACTGCCAAGGTCAAGGTCGTGCTATTATATGAGGCCCCAGAACAAAAAGATGAGACTCCAGTTTAACTCCAAATTAAATAACAAGTCTCAAAGTGGTGGGGGCAGGGTTGGGGGACAGTTGATGTAGACCCAGAGTACTTAAGGAAAATAAGGATGTAGTACTTGTTTTCTCTCTTCATATCAGTGTGTCAGTAAGATGTTTGTTGATGGGTTTTGTGGTTGGACCATTGGTTTCTTCCCATAAATGTTTCCACTTTCTTATATTTTAAACATTATTTTATTTAATGTGTATGTGTGCATTGCCTGCATGTGTGTAAGTTCACTTGTGTTGTGGAGTGACTGCAGAGGTGAGAAGAAGGTGTTGGATCCCTACATACTGGATGGAATGAAAAAGGAAATAAAATACTCATTCAATCAAGAAGAAAGGAATGGAAAAAGCCTCAGAAGTATAATGGAGGAAGCAGAACAAAGAATATCAGACCTGGAAGATAACATAGAATAACCAAAAACCTCAAGTAAAGATAATGAAAAATTTAAAAATACACAAAATTGGAACAACCAGGAACTGTGGGACACTATGAAAATATCAAACCGCTGCATCATAGGGATAGAGGAATGAGAAGAATCCCAAGAGAATGGTATTGATCATATCTTCAACAGAATAACAGATGAAAATTTCCCCAAACTAAAAAAAGACAAACAATATAAATACAAGAAGCACATAGAACTCCAAACAGACACAATCAGAAAAGAAACTCTCCACGCCATATCATAGTTAAAATGCTAGATGCCCAAAACAAAGACAAAATTCTGAAAGCTACAAGAGAAAAACAACAAGTTACATATAAGGAGAAACCCATCAGAAATACAAGTGACTTCTCAGCACAAACTATTAAAGCAAGAAGAACGTGGAGCAAAGCATTCCCAGTGTTAAAGGACTATAGATGCCAACCCAGGTTACTATACCCAGCAAAAATGTCGATTATAGTTGAAGGAGAGAGAAAAATCTTCCATGACATGAACAAGATGAAAGAATACATGTCTGGAAAACCAACCCTTCAGAGAATAGTTGAAGTAATTCAAAGGACAGAAGAAAGGAGCAACTATTCCCAGGCACCTAGAAAGAGAAATTAACAAAGGCATAACTGCAGAAGTAGAAACCTAGACCAAAAATGCAAATGGATAATAAGGTGAAAGGAAGCAACACATATCAACTATATCCTTGAATATTAATGGATTAAACTCCCCAATCAAAAGACATAGACTGGGAGATTGGATTAGGAAACAGAACCCATCTATATGCTGTCTACAAGAAACACATCTTACCTTTAAGGATAGGCATCATCTTAAAGTGAAAGGATGGAAAAAATATTCCAAGCAAATAGTACCAAAAAGAAAGCAGGTGTTGCTATTTTAATATCAGACAAAATAGACTTCAAAGTAAAAAAAAATAAGAAGAGACAAAGAAGGCCATTACATTTTTATCAAAGAAACAATAGACCATGAAGATTTCACAATCATGAATATATATACACCAAACTTTATAAAGACAATTCTCCAGGACCTCGAGGCACAGATTAACCCCAGTAAACTCATAGTAGGGGACTTCAATACCCCACTGAGCCCTTTGGACAGGTCAACCGGACAAAAAATAAACAGACATCTGAACTGAATTATATGATACACCAAATGGACCTCACAGACATATACCAAATATTCCACCCTAATACCAGATAATACACTTTCTACTCAGCACCCCACGGAACATTCTCCAAAACTGACCACATACTGGGACACAGAAGAAACCTCCACAAGTACAAAAAGATTGAAATAATTTCACGCATTCTATCAGACCACAGTGAATAAAGCTCATAATCAATATCAGTATAAGATCTACTATCTACAAGAACACATGGAGACTAAACAACACACTCNGGTGTCAGGAGCATGGTTAGCATGTAGAACAGCACTGGTGTCAGGAGCATGGTTAGCATGTAGAACAGCAGTGGTGTCAGGAGCATGGTTAGCATGTAGAACAGCAGTGGTGTCAGGAGCATGTAGAACAATAGTGGGAAAAAACAAAAAAAAAGGTTCAAGATAACAAAGAAAAAATGTATCTTTCAGTAAAATAAACAAGAAAATCTAATTAAAAAACCTTAGAACAGAGCCTGATAGAAGTCTGTTACACTATAAAAAAGACCAAACACAAAAATCAAGCATATAAAAAAATGAAAAAGGAATACAATCAAAACTGCAACAACACAATGAAAGAATCTCCACACCTTATGATCTAGTCAAAATATTAAATATGCAAAAGAAAGAAAGAAGACTGAAAGCTATAAGAGAGAAAGTCCAAGTCATATAGAAAGGCATGATGCAGGTTTGGTTCCTAGAACACACATGGGGCTCTTTAATTCCAGAGCTAGAGGATCGGAAGTACTCTTCTGGCCTCTGTTGCAACTGTAGGACTTGGGTGATCTTACATTCATGTAGGCAAAACATTCATATACATAAAATTAAAAGGGATAGAAATAAATGTATCAATAAATAATGAATAACAAAAAGCTATGAAATTCAGATTGAAGATGCATACAGATCATCACGTTGGCAGGACTAGAAAAGAAACAGTCTACATGATATAATAGTAAAAACACTAAGTATACAGAACAAAGAAAATATTTGAAAGCTTAAATTGAGAAAGACTTAGTCACACATAAAAACAGGGACATGAGAACATAAACTGACTTGTCAACAAAGATGTTGAAAGCCAGAAAGGATATGACCTGTGTCATGCAAGACATGAAAAGAACACAGATTCTAATTCAGATTACTCTACCCAGCAAACAGAAATCAGAATGGAGGTTCAGCAGAAAGCTAGAGACAGATACACTACAAGATCCAACAATACCACCCTTGGACATGCATCCTGTTCATCCTGTTCAACGGTGTACTATTCAGAACAGTCAGGACATGGAAACAACCTAGATGTCTAACAACTGATTAAGGGATAATGAAAATATGGAACATTTGCACATGCAAGTAGATCATCTGTGATGACAAATAAAATTAGGAAATTTGTAGATGAATGGAAGGAACTAGGGACAATAATGCTTAATGAGATAACTCAGACCCAGAAAGAAAAGTGTCAACTGTTTGCTCACATTTGGATCCTAGTTTTGAATATTTAATGTTCATGTTTTAATTAGAAAATCTATAGAATTCAGGAGACTAGACAGGGGTCGTGGTAGAGGAGCTTCATCTGATGATGAGATAGAATACAGGGCTGAAATGGGGAAATCCAAATAATGGAATGGGAAGAGATAAATGGGGTGAGGAGTGAGAGGACAGCATTGAGGAGGCAATATGGAACTGGGAGAACTCACAGAAGGAGCATCTTAAAAGCTCAATCCACTATTACAGCTTCTTAACATAAAAACATATGTAACAGACAAAGTTTAAATGGGAACCAGTGTGCCTATCAGACACCACAGAAGAATAAATAAAAAGCTCGTTCCAGGAATGGACAACACCTGCCCTTAAATAATACTAAATGACAGGCTGTTTCTTTATTCAAGTATCAAGAAACGCTGTTCCGTTCCTTCAAGGCTGTGATCACTTGTAGGTCTACAATTTAATAGTGGATGGCCCTATACCCAAGAATATTTGAGCATCAAGATAGCTTGGGACACATATTGAGTCACAGAACAACATGACTTGCACATGGCCTCAAAAGAGAGAGAGAGAGAGAGAGAGAGAGAGAGAGAGAGAGAGAGAGAGAGAGAGAGAGAGAGAGAGAACAAACAGCACAGAGGAAGCAAAGTATGGAAGAATTGCAACCAATGTCCGAAAAGAGGAAGTTGCCATCAGCCACATCCTTGTACCTCTCTGCTGATTGCTTTCAATGGAAAAATACATTTTCAAAGTATCTGGGCACTAAAAGTAGCATTGATGAGTAAAAGAATGCAAAGAAAAGGGTAGTCCAAGACAAAGCCTACAACTGAAGACCAGAAGAGATTAAGTCCAGCCAGGCCCAGCCCAAGAAGGCAGAATTCATGCAGAAGAAATTTACAGGAAACAGACTTGGATCACATTTCCTAAAAGGGGCTGTCTGCTAATTCACCCTGTCCTTTGTCAGAGTCACAAAAGAGCTCTTTGGACCTGGAGAGATGGCCTAGCGGTTGAGAGCGCCATGACTGCTCTTGCAGACGACCCGGGTTTGATCCCCAGCACCCACATGGTGGCTGAGAACCATCTTTAACTCCAGTTCCAGGGGAATCTAACACCCTCTTCTGACCTCCGCGGCATTGCATGACACAGGTGCACAAACCTACATGCAGACAGTACATTCATACACATAAATGAATAAATAAAAAAAAACAAAAGAACACGCAAAAGAGCTCTTTGAACCTGCATTAGAGCCTTGGAAGCTGCTGCCAGTTCACAGACCACATCAACTGGAATATTTTCAAAATTGAAAGGGCTCAGTACAGACGACTCTGCTTTCCTCCCTGGGGATAGTAACTATACATTTAATACACACTAATGCTATAGGATCGAATGGAATGTGAAGGTTCATATGCAGAACATGTACAACTTTACTATGAACTGTTGTAAGAAGAACTGTTTATCTTCTACATCAGTGGTGCTGTGGAAGGAGGGACTATCATGTCAGACTTACCAACTTTGCCCTACCGACATCTCAGAGATTCAGGGAATCTGGTAGTCTTCAGGCATTCTCTCTACCAAGGCCCAACTTTGAGCTGGAAATCTGACCTTTTATTGGCTATTCCCTGATTTATGATATCACACTCCCTCCAAACCCACCAGCACAAGGTAGAATCTTCATGCTTCAATGGAGATACCTGGATCATCACAAGTGACTTGTGCCCAGTGAGTGCTGTCTAATACTTGATTCATGCACTACTTTGTTTAGAATATCAGAAAGTGATGTCCATTAATCCTGCTCTTCTTTCCACTGGATTATTATTAAATCTCCTTTGAACATTTCAGGTAAGGGAAGAAACTTAAGGTTGTTTTGATTATACTTCCTCTTAAATTCGTTAGAGCTTTGATGCTTGGACTAATTAGGGAAAGTTCAAAACTAGAAATCTGGAGACTGAATTTCATGGTTGTCTCTGATATTCAGATGAATGTGACTTTGGACAGAATGTATACTCTCTCACAAAATGTGTCTTCAGCCAATTCAGAAGGATGACAGTAACTAGGCTTTGGGTTCTCTGTAGTTCATTTGTAAGGGTGTTAGTATAGAGAATGAAACCAGCAATTCATGAGTGCTTGCTTATAAAGAAGAGTATAATAAAACCCTGCTCTGTGTCACACTGGATGTTTTATCTGTGATGGGCACTGTGTCACACTGGATGCTGTATCTCTAATGAACTCATTGTCCTGCTACAACCATATTGATATTTTAAATTCACCACTGTTCTCTTCCAAAAGGAATATTCATCCCAGGCATGATGGCACAGACCCTACATGCTAGAAATTTGGGCACGGACAGAGGAGAATCAGGAGGACAAGGGCCGTGCCCCTAATGCAGCTTTCCTTGGAAGGGCAAGTAACCTGCAGCTCTCCTTTCTGCCATGTGCAGTGCCATGCCATTAGCAGGAAGTGTGTGCAGCTTCTCCACTGTCTGCAGCCCAGCTGTGAGCTCAGCATGGCTCCTGCCCTCAGCATCCAGCAGCTCTTTGCAGCCCCTCATGGCTACTGCCTATCTTTACCAACAAGCTGGCGCCGCCATGCTGTCTTCAGTTCCTGACCAGAGGGAGATTTCCACTTAGTCTCCTAGTGGAGGGTTTTTCAGTGGATCTCACAGGAAGCACCAACTCCTGGAGGTCAGAACACTGTAAGGCCACTTGTTGAATGTAAGTGTTGCCCAGGAGAACACCCAGGTCATATATTCTACTGCCCTATATAAGGAGTTCTCTGCAGCATGATGCTGAATTGGTTACCTGCTGATCAACTGGACTTTCTCTATGTAAGACACTGAATTATTTTTTGCAGTGCTGAGAGGTTAATTTACCCTAATTGTCATGAAAACAGAAAAACGTTTGTTCAAGATGTGGTCCAAAGAAATGAGGCTTGGAATCTGTTCTTTAGAAGTATTTCTTTTCTTTCTCTCCCCTCCCCTCCCCTCCCCTCCTTTCCTCTCTTCTCTCCTCTCCTCTTCTCTTTCTTTTCTCTCTCTCTCTCTCATCTATCCATCTATCTATCTATGTATTTATATACATGTCTTATATATTCAAATATATATTTCTGTATGAACACTGTGGCTCACAAACATTTTTGCTTTTTTTTTCCTTTGTTTGAGATGGAATTTATGGCAAGAACATGAGAAAACTTCTCTATTACTGGGACAAACTCAAATCCTATGTATGTGAACATTTTATATGTTTCACGGTTCCTTTCCCTTTAAACGGTTGGACGAAGTACAGGAAAGGAACTTGGCTCACTTGGGTAAGGACTTCCCAGGAAAGCCTAACCTACATTCATCTCCCTTGAATCAACAAACAAAGCAGAGATCTGAGGGGCATTCATGTAACACAAAGGACTGTGAGATGGGAGTTCAAGCCAGGAGGACATCTGGAGACTCATAGGCCACCTTGGTAGAAACCTGTGGTGAACTTCTAGGATGAGAGAAAAGTCACAAACAAAGGTGACAAGTGAGTATTGAATAAAACATGAGGCTGTCCTGTGATCTCCAGATTAATAAGGTACATGGCCAACCTCCCAGACACATGGACAGACACACAGAGATACACATATGCACACAACATGCACACAAAGACACAGAAAGAATCCTATGAAATATAAACTATATAAATACACCAAGTAACAATCACATCAGATAATCATCAGAGACAAGAGGACAGTCTCCACCAGTCTCCTCAGGAAGGTACTGGCCAAGGGTCGTTAGGCAGAGCTAAAGGCAATGCCTTTCATGGTGTGAGCAGGTCCCTGGTTCCTGTGATGTTGTGAAGGGAGGAGAGATCTCACTTACCAGGACTGACTTCTTCCTTGACTGCTTTGTGGTGAAGGAAACTCCCATAGAGATGCGGACTCCCTGGGACTCCAAACTCCAAGACAGGCACATTCTCTCCAACAAGTCTGGAACATTGCAAGTACAGTCCCTGGGTTTCTGGGAGTAACACACCAACTGACTATAGGGAAACTCCAACAGCCCAAGTTAATCTCCTTCAGAGTTCTTGGACTTGCCTACAGCTGCAATTCTGAAACAGAGAAAATAATGTGGATGAGATTAAAGTCCAGCTTTCTAAGCCTTTGGATGCCTATAAGTCAGCAAAAGAAAACCAAGACACCTCCACATTCCCGTTAGCAGTCCCTCTGTCCTCTGTAGATCCTGGGAGCCAGAGCAAGAAGACAGAGTATCCTGGGTCTGGAGGAGCAAGGGACACTGGTGAGTGGGGTGGAGCCTAGCACTGACTTTGGAAGCATCACTGCTCTGCTGGCAGATATTCTCCTTCCCCAGCTGCTGAACTCCCTAACAGATCCAGATCAAATCCAAGATTCCACAAAAACAAAGCCAACCTCTCAACAGTCATCCAGGTGAATCAGGGACAGAAAGAGTCAAGGGTCATAAAGGGCTCCATTCATCAGGGCAGGAAGTACAAGGATACAGCCACTGATCTCCTTGATGGAGCTCCCTGGCCAATATCCAGCACCACAATCCACCATGCCTGCTCCCAGGAGAAGGAGCTGAAAGCAGTGCTGGGGCCAGCTACATGCCTCCTGAGAAGACTGCCAAGCACACAGATGGCACAGCTCAGAAAGCTGCACTCAGCAGGTGTAGAAAATCTAAGGACCACGGACAAGAAAACACAAGAAACCAAAGAGCATAGGCCTGCAAGGACCAGAGTCAAGGCAGAAGAGAAGTCAGTCATTTCCAAGATGAAGAGAAAGAAAAATCCACCTGAGCTCAGCCATGAGAGCCTTTAAAAGCACAGGACTCATCAGGGCAGGTCTTTCATGCATTGGCATGAAGACAGACAAGAACACTTGCCTACCTTCCTTCCATGCTGTGCAAACTCTGACAGCATCACAGAGCTGAGGCCATGCCCATCCTACAAATCACAAAGCACAGAGCGTTGTTTTTTTTTCCAAATCACAGAGTTTAAGTGTTGTTTAGAGTACTGGAGTGCAAGAAGGCTGTGACATTCTTCAAGTAGAAAACATTGTTTTATAAGCTTCATTTAAAGCATTAAGGACAATCTCTTAGCTGTGAATTTCATGCTAATGAAGTAACAATGTACTGAATAAGGATATTGTGTGTTTATAACAAAGCATACATAAAACAAGGCTACATGGAGATGGCGCTACAGAGTAGGAGCAGAAAATGAGAAAGTGATAAAAGTTACAAAATTTTAGTTACAAAATATGAGTAAAATCTGAGAATCTAATGTACAACATAGTAGCTGTAATGAATAATTTCGTAGTGTATGCTTGAATCATTCTAAGAAGGTTGATTTTAAATATCTTCACCTAAAAGATAGAACATGGTAACAAAGTTAGTGATCAATTGATTGATTGAATGATTGATTTACTAAGATTATTTCATGCCCAGAGACCTCTCAACTTACCTCTGTAATTCTTTAAGGAAAAATAGTCCTGTATTTGATAATGTAATATTTAAGTAAACTTTAGAAATCCTAAATTACAACTAAGTGTATATAGTTTTAATGTTATTATTTGCTTTGGAAAAATATTCAATAAAACTTGTTTAAAAATACATTGTGTAGGGCTGGAGCAATGGCCTAGCGGTTAAGAGTGTGAAGAGTGTTAAGAGTGCCGACTGCTCATGCAGAGGACCTGGGTTCAATTCCCAGCACCCACAGGGTGGCTGAGAACCGTCTTTAACTCCAGCTCCAGGGGAATCCGACACCCTCTTCTGACCTCCGCGGCATTGCATGACATGAGTGCACAGACCTACATGCAGACAGTACATTCATACACATAATAAAGTAAATAAAATAAAATAAAAATACATTATGTGACTTTAGCACAAAATTTAGGTTTTTCTCTCCATATGATTCATACATTTGGTATTCCCATAGTACATCAATCATATAGAATATTATTTTTCTATGCTATATTTAAAGAACGGTTTTCATTGTCCAAATGTTCTAAATTTCTCATTTGGACCTGTTTTTCTACGGGTAGGTAATTGGTGGAAATTCTTTGATCACCTGTATTCTTTCAGTGACATGTTTGAAATATTCGAGAGTAAAGAGAGAGAACATCATGAACTTTCCAGGTCAATGGATGGAACTTGAAGACATTATGCTAAGTGAAGTAACACAGCTCCAGAAAAACAGATGGTTTCCCTCGTTCGTGGATGCTAGCACCAAATCCCTAGATGCAAAGCAAGCATCATCTATGTTGTATTTCTTTTTATATCAAAGCAGCAGCACAGTTAAAAGACAAATCCCTTAATGGGCTTGAGGATTAACCTACCACTTATGTTCACACTTTGTAATATTGGTATATGGGTGGGGGGTATATATGCATATTTTAGAATGATATAAAATTAAAGGGAAAACGTGAATTCCTAAACAATTTTTGTAATAAAAAATAAAGTAAAAGAAAAAATAAAAAAGAAACATTCAAGAGGGAGTAAGTTGTAGTAAATTTGAGTTCTTTTCTCTTTTCTAGGAAATGGAGAAATATTAATGTTATATTTCTCTTGATCTAAAAGCAGCTGTGCTCTTAGAATATGAATCCCTTAATGGGATCAAGAACTAACTTACAACTCATTTTCAGATTGATAGATTTGGTACAAGGGTGGAGAGTATGTTTGCATAATTGAGAACAATATAAAATTAAAAGGAAAAATGTGAATCCCAAAATATGACTTTGAAATAATGTACAGTTTATTTTCAGATGACCTGATCTTAGTACATGTGTGACATATATAAATGCATATGCTGAAACAATATGGATTGGAGGAAACAACAACAAAGGACCTGGGACAGGGAACCGACTGAAGCAGGAGAGTTCTCCCCCCCCCCCAAAAAAAAATTATCCTCTGCTTTGAAAATCTTTGAAAAGACTCAGAAGGGAATAAAGGACATGTATGGCAGACTGCATGGACTTGCGGGGAGGGGGGAAGGAATGAGTCTGGATTGAACTGAGAAGTGATGTATGAAATGCAAAAACCTTCAAAAAAATATCAAAAAAGAAAAAAGTAAAAAAAAAAGAATGTACTCACGCACCCTTGTATTCATGGTCTTCCCACTTCCTACAGAGAATTCCCAAAATGCAGCTTTCCTTGAAGAGCAGATGCCTGTAGCTCTCCCTTTCTATGGTGAGCACTACCATGCTCTAAGCAGGAAGTGTGTGCAGCTTCTCCACAGTCTGCAGCACACGGTGTCTGAGCTCAGCATGGTATGGGCCCTTAGCCTCCAGCAGGTATTTGGAGCCCCTCATGGCTAGTGGCATCTTTACCAACATACTGGTCCCACCATCCTGTCTGCCCTTCCTGACCATAATGAGATATCCATGTTCGTGGTCTCATATTCAGGTGTTTTGAGTGGGATCTCACAGAAAGTACTTACAGCACATCATCTGCACTTGGGAACCTCACTGTGCCAATCACTGATAAGGACACCACAGTTTATTTCATGTCTGTGACATAACTGTGTGATCAAGACTAAGACAGAAATACCACAGCCCTTCTGTATCACACACTGTATGCCAGTTTTGTTTAGGGCTCAGCATCTCAGAGGGCAAGTTCAGGACACAGCATGTCACTTTCCCATCAAGAAGATGCCCACCTCCATGACTACCATCAGAGTACTCTGGATTCTCCTCTAGCTCAACATCTCAGGCCCTGCTTTCAGTCCTAAGATTCTGTATCCTAAATGGAGAGTAGGGCATTTCCCCCAACAAGAGGACTCTATCCTCTAAGCCAGACATTTCTTGGCATCAAATTGGCAACACCCCAAATCTGGTACCCAGATCTTTAAAGTAATGCACAATCTGAATTAGGGAATACTCCAACAGCAGCCCCAGTTCTCCTTCAGACTTCATAGCCTTGCCTCCAGCTGCCATTCTGGAACAGAGAATATGAATGTGCATGATATTATAGCCCAGCTTTCAAAGCTGCTGGATGCCTACAAGGTCTCAAAGTAAAAGCAAGCCAACTCTCTGGTTCCATTAGAAGCCTCTGATATTCAGCAGTCTCTACACTGTGTAGATTCTGGGAACCAAAGAAAGAAGACTGCTTCATACATGGCAGTATGAGAAACAACAGCCTGGCATGGAAATAAGGCAGGAAAATAAGGCTGAGTGCAGCACTGACTTTATAGACACATCACTTCTCTGGTAGCAGATATTGACCCATCTCAGCTTTCAACTCCAGGTCAGATAAGGACCAAAGCCAAAACTTAACAGTCATCCAGGAGAACCAGACACAGGATCAGACACTGCTCCATAGGAGATGCCAGTCATCAGGACAGGAAGAACAAGGATACAGCCTCTGAACTACTTGATGGAGCTCCGCAGGCCAACATTGGGAGCCATGATGCAGGATGACTGGGAAACCAGAAGGAATGAATGCAGTG
>VZQC01015484.1:1548228-1608902 GCA_009823505.1 Rhizomys pruinosus
AACAGATCCATACACAACCGTGTTTATTGCTGCTCTTTTCACAATAGCAAAGAGCTGGAAGCAACCCAAGTGTCCCCCAACTGATGATTAGTTAATGAAAATGTGGTGCACCGACACAATGGAGTTCTATGCAGCGCTAATGAAAGTCAACATCGGGAAATTTGGAGGTAAATGGATGGAACCAGATGCTAACTGAAACAACACAGTCTCATTTGTGGATCCTAACAAATCCTCCCAGGGAAGCCCAAGTGGGTAATTGAGCTGTAGAGCTAGTACCACATTCACTGATATAGCTACAGATATACTTTGAAGTCTTTGTCTCTATATTCCTTAGTTCTAAGATTTAGCAGAAAGAATAAATCTCTTTATTTTGGGGGGGTCTTTTCAAGACAGGATCTCCCAGTAGCTCTGGTTGTCCTGGAACTCACTATGTACACCAGGCTGGCCTTGAACTCACAAAGATACCCCTGCCACTGCCTCCCAAGTGCTATGATTAAAGGCATGCACCACCACGCCTGGCTACATTCTCTTTTTTTAAGTACATGAAAGCATACACCAACTGGCTATGTAATTTAGGAATGTAAAATTGTATTTCTTTTTACCTGTATGCAAGTTTACATTTAAACTGAGAATCCCCAAATGTGTTTAGGAATTAAACTATAGTTTATTTTCAGACTGTGTACATTTGTTATATGTATGGGGTAAAAAGAGGAAAACAAATTTCACAGCAACCCATGTTGTCCTGGCACAGAGCACTAAGAACAACCCCATGTACCTGTTTTAAAGGTGCACTTTGCTTTAATAATATCTGTGAAAAACATTTAAATTTGCATGATTCTTGGAAAAGAAATGAATTAAAGTATAGACATTCTGTGTGTTACCAATGGTGCTTAACTCCAGACATGCAGACATACACCCAGGGGACAGAGAAAATTGAAGACCTCAAATTCAACATATTCTATATCTCTTGTGTCTACATATAATTGGGCTCTCTCCTGCCAAAATAGGGAACTTAAATGAAATTTCTTTAAAATATTAAATAGTTTAAAAGAAAAAAGAAACACTCATCACTAACTAATACCTCCTCCCAAAATCATAACATCAATATGTGGAGGCATTGTGGTATCAATGACAACTTGCAATGAGATAAAACTAAATCCAGAGTGCATCTAATTCCATTATCACTCTCATTTATACACTTGCACAAGATGACAAAATATGCATCAAAATAATATAATCACATTTTATTGTACTATGTAATANTCAGTCCATTAGCACACCTAGTCCCCTGTCTAACCTCAGTCCATTAGCACACCTAGTCCCCTGTCTAACCTCAGTCCATTAGCACACCTAGTCCCCTGTCTAACCTCAGTCCATTAGCACACCTAGTCCTCTGTCTAACCTACCCCTGCTCCCTTTCTTGTAGCTGCTTCCTCATCCTCTCCCGGTTCACATGCTGTTCTGTCCTCTATGCACACCTAAACACACATAGCCAGAGTGAAGGTGTGGCCCATGGACTGTTGCTTCCCCACTCCAAGGTCTGGCAGCTTCCTGTCCAGTTAAGAGTAAAGTTTCTCACCTTCCTTGGGCTGACCTCGTTCTGTGATCACCCCTCAGTGGCCTTGCCCCGGACTCCTTCCCTCGGTCAGGGCCCTCCTGTGTGTCCATACATTGACTGCTGCTGTTACTCAGGTCCTGTTTCTTATGTCACTTACTGAGGATCTACCAGCACTAAAGTTGTCCTTCCACCCTTGTTATTCTGTCCCTTCATAGCATTTAACACTGTCAAGTGATAGAATTGGGGGCTAGAGAGATGGCTCAGTGGTTAAGACCACTGGCTGCTCTTACACAGGACCCAAGTTCGATGCCCAGCTCCCATGTGAGGGCTAACAACTGTCCATAACTCCAGTTCCAGGAGATCCAATGCCCTCTACAGGCTTTGCACAATACAGGTGCATTTACATGCATGCAAGCAAAATACCCATATAAATAAAATAAATAATTTTTTACAAAGAAATAGAGTTGCCCATGGTTTGCTGTGCACCGTCCCCCATGAGAGCCTCAGCTCCATGGGACCAGGACACAGGCTTTCCCATCCAATGCCCCATCCAGTACCACCTAGCTCGGTGTTGCATAGTGTGCATGTGAGTGCTGAGTGCAGGTAGGAAGGAGCTGCTGCCCGAGGCGACTCACCCACCTTGTTGTCTGGATACTCAGCTCGGGAGCTTTGAAACATCACTCTCATTCCACATAGAGTTCAGAAGGCCATGATGGATGGTCTGCCTCTGACACATGCTCCGTTAGAGCAGCCAGACTGGGCTCTTGTTCTGAGTGTGTGACCCCTTGTCTGCAGATCACTGCTCAAGACCCCAGTGGACATGGGCCCTTCAGACGATACCACCTAAGAACGGGCTGTAGGCTTCACTGGAAAGGAAGCGGTTGGAAAGTAGGCTGCTTCTAGCTTGGTTAGTGCCCGGCTGAAGAGCCTCTTCCTCTGCTAGCTGAGCAGGCGGGGGCTGGGAACCCCACCCTGGCTGCCCTGTAACTGCTGCCACCACCCAGGCCTGGCCCCTCCAACTGCCTTTCTCCTTTGCAGTCACAAAATCCAAGTGCCCAGCCTATGTGGGAGTCACAGGAATCCTTTTGCAGGAGACCAAGCACGTCTTCAAGATCATCACCAAAGAAGACTGCCTGAAAGGTGCATGCTGTCCCTGGGGGCTGGCGGCTGTCTGCTGGGTGCTCCTTGCACGCTCTTCCCTTCCTGGAGGCTCCCAGGTTCTGTATGGCCTGTGGAGTCAGCCAGGCAGCAGATACTGTGTCCCAGCCTGCACAGGCCTTGCCCCTGTGGCTCCCCCAGAAGGCCCCCCCAGGGCCTGTCCAGAGTTCAGGGGACAGGACAGCTGCTTGGCTGTGCCTTGGACCCAGGTCTTTGTGGGGGCCTCTCCGTGTCAAGGTCACCCTCCCAAATGAGTAGAAACAGGCAGGGAGAACCAAAGTGGCCTGTCCCTGGATGCTGACAGCTGCAGTCTTGCTTGTGCTGCTTCGAGCTCTGTGGGTTAGTGCTGCTCCGGAAGGCACGTTGTATCTCCTGCTTTCCCTGAACCCACCTTGCCCACAAATCCAGAGATTCAGATGACAGTCGGATGGTTTGTCGTCATTCATTCATTCATGTGTGTGCTGGTGCTGGAGACTGAACTCGGGACTTGTGTGTGCTCAGCATGTGCTCTGCCCGAGCTGCCCTTGTGGTCCTTTCTGTTGGCCTTCATCCTTCCTGCCTCCTTCCATTTTCCTGAACAGTCTGCTTCCATCGTAAGCCTCAGGAAGTCATGTGGAAACTTCCCCACCGAGCACAAATCCAAGAACCTGTGCAAAGTAATATGGGAAACCAGTGCTCTGAGGCCCCCAGCTCGGGGAGTTTGGCTGCGCCTCAGAGCCTGGAAACCAGGTATTGAGTTACATGTGGAGTGTGATCAGCTGGCCTTACAGCAGAGCAAGTCTGCCTGGGCTCCCCTCAGGGGTCCCCCCCTGCCACCCCCAAGTCTACCTGGGCTCCCCTCAGGGGTCCCCCCTCCCTGCTACCCTCAAGTCTTCCTGGGCTCCCCTCAGGGGTCCCCCCTGCCACCTCCAAGTCTACCTGGGCTCCCCTCAGGGGTCCCCCCTGCCACCCCCAAGTCTACCTGGGCTCCCCTCAGGGGTCCCCCCTCCCTGCTACCCCCACTTCCTGCGCACTTATATCTTCAGGGTTCTATCTCATCCTTTGCTCTCCCCACCCCATTTTCCTCTCTCTTTCAGTTATCCCCAAGCTAAACTGTGTGTTCACCATAGAAATTGATGGCTTCGTTTCCTACATTTATGGAAGCAAATTCCAGCTTCGTCAAGTGAGCGGTCTGCCGAGAAGTTCAAAGCAAAGGGAACAATTGACCTGTAAACTTTTGGTCTGAAGGCAGATGTTCGCGGCAGCTGGGACCCGGAACCACCCTACATACCCAGCTTTCAATGAAGAGCGTGTGGCTGTAGACCAGAGAAACCCATGGGCAGAGGACATTGGGCAGTGCTGGGGAAGCTGGGGCTGAGATTGGCTGGGCGGCCTTAATGTAGGATTCCTCCCAGGGGAAGGAGAACCTGGCAGAAGACCAGGACTGACTCTGGTTGACGTGAAGAGTGGGGCCATTAAGTTCTGTCTTTCATAGTTTTCTGTTTCCTGAATGTTCTATCATGAATCATTTACTCAGATAATAAAACACCCCAAAGGCATAAACAGACTCAAAAAAAAAAAAATTCTTGTAGCTCAGTTGGGTTGAAAGGGAGCCCCCATGTGGCCCACTCACCCCACGGCTACCTTCCATCTCTCGATGACTTCCCAGTGCTGTGCATCGTGGATCTAACTTTAAATCATCCTGCTCCAAACTCAGCTATTGTATTTGCTCTGCTGCAGTCACAGAAGGATGCCCAGCTTGCCGTGTGGCCCAGCTCCTTCCCTCTGCAGTCAGTATGGGGCCAGCTCTGTTTGTGCCTCTTAGCTACTGTTTTGATACAGGCAATTCAACCATGTAAGTATGCTGCTTCCTGAGCCCCTGTGCTCCAGAGTTAGACCAACAGCATCTATGTGGTCTAACCTAGGAAAGCCAAAGCAGTGACGCCTTTGAACACCTTGGTTCCATGTTGTTGTTGAAATACAGCTTTTCCAAGTGAGGCCCTTCTGCAGAGAGCCACAGGACTGCAGGTCAGGGCCATGGAGAGTGTGGGGAAGAGGCACTCCATGCGGGGATCAGGAAATACGTGGTCTAAACCTAGTTCAGAGAGAACAGGTGCCCCTTCCTCTTAAGAAGCAGTGTCTTGCTGACCAGCTCAGAAGCTTTCCAGCATCATCACCGGCCCACAGCAGGGAAGCAGCAGCCCTAGCTGTCTCCCACTCAGACTCCACACTGGAAGAGACATCAGCTGGAAGAGGAATGAGAGCCTGACATCCTTTATATAATAGAATGGAAGTCCTGCGCAAATGTCCTAAGTCCCACAGGAACCGTCCAGATCTAAGTCATTAGGATGTCCTGAGAGTTCCCCTCTCCCCTGTCCTGCTTGTTATATCAGAGTCATTGTCACACTAGTGCAGAACACACAGGCCCTCAGACTAGAAGGGACCATGGCTTCATGGACTGCGAGAGGTGAGATGATGTCAAGTTAGGTTCTTCCCAAGAGACTGCCAAAGTGTCCACGTGTTCCTTATTTGCCTGGGTGTCCACCAGGGAACACTCTGTCCTCAGTGAGGAGTCGCTGCTGGTCTTCCAGCTGTCTGAAACTCCAGAGATCCAGAGATCTGAAACTCAGATAAGTCTCTGAGCATGCCTGCTTATACCTACCCCTGTGTGATGGAAAAGGCGCCCGTTGTTGTATAAATACACAGTTACTTCCCAGAAAAGTTGCTGGTATCACTTGCCAAGTGAAGTCTGTTTTCCATTTGACTCAGACTCAAGTTGCATTGAGCAGCTAATGATTCCTCTCTCCCTCTCCCCAGGGGAGACTTGGTGCTGCTCACCTGCTGCAGAGGCCCTGCTGGGAGCCGGTGTCTTGAGATGTGCTGTCCTCACCAAGGTCCACATTGTCCTCCTGGGAACCAGTCCTGACAAGCCTGCAATGGCTACTGCACGGAGCATGACTTGCCAAGTCCCCACGGACTCTGGGCTTCATGGAGGGGGATGTGGTCCTTGGCAGTCTCACTCACCTATCTCTACAGAGCAGGACAGTATGCCTGTATGTGGCAGCCAGCTCTGCCATATCTAAACCATGCACCTCAGAAATTTGCACCCCAGAGATGGTCCAGAGAGGCCCATGGGAAGAGCACCTGACACCTCAGGAAAGGACTAGGGCTGCAGGGCCAGGAGACCCATAACTCTCTCCAGTATACATAGTGTTTGGAGCGTCAGCCAGCTCAACCTAATTGCTAGACCCTGAGCTCCATTTCTGTGAAGTTCATGAATTGTTCATTCAGGAACATCAGTCCAGGTCAGCACCCCACAGTATCCAGAGTTCTGTGGTTGGGAACAGCCAAACTCTTCCTTCCCCTTTCCATTCGGGCCAGGCACAGTCTGGTTGGAGGAGGTATATAGGTGATATGATGGTTCAGGGAAAGCATACTTCTTAGTGTATCTGAGAGGTGATTAGTTGAGTTAATCCACCCTGAATGTAGAAGGTGCCATCCCCTAGGGGCAGGACTTGGATGGAAGGGAAGAAGAAAGCCTGCAGTGCTCCCTCTCCCTGCCTGCCATGGTGTAGTCCCCCAGTACACCCTCCATGGTGTGATGGCTGCCATGGTGTAGTGCACCCTCCATGCCGTGATGGTTGCCATGGTGTATGTAGTCCCCCAGTACACCCTCCATGGCGTGATGGCTGCCATGGTGTAGCGCACCCTCCATGGCGTGATGGCTGCCATGGTGTAGCGCACCCTCCATGGCGTGATGGCTGCCATGGTGTAGCGCACCCTCCATGGCGTGATGGCTGCCATGGTGTAGTGCACCCTCCATGGCGTGATGGCTGCCATGGTGTAGCGCACCCTCCATGGCGTGATGGCTGCCATGGTGTAGCGCACCCTCCATGGCGTGATGGCTGCCATGGTGTAGCGCACCCTCCATGGCGTGATGGCTGCCATGGTGTAGCGCACCCTCCATGGCGTGATGGCTGCCATGGTGTAGCGCACCCTCCATGGCGTGATGGCTGCCATGGTGTAGCGCACCCTCCATGGCGTGATGGCTGCCATGGTGTAGCGCACCCTCCATGGCGTGATGGCTGCCATGGTGTAGTGCACCCTCCATGGCGTGATGGCTGCCATGGTGTAGCGCACCCTCCATGGCGTGATGGCTGCCATGGTGTAGCGCACCCTCCATGGCGTGATGGCTGCCATGGTGTAGCGCACCCTCCATGGCGTGATGGCTGCCATGGTGTAGCGCACCCTCCATGGCGTGATGGCTGCCATGGTGTAGCGCACCCTCCATGGCGTGATGGCTGCCATGGTGTAGTGCACCCTCCATGGCGTGATGGCTGCCATGGTATAGTACACCCTCCATGCTGTGATGGCTGCCATGGTGTAGTGCACCCTCCATGCCATGATGGCTGCCATGGTGTAGTGCACCCTCCATGGCATGATGGCTGCCATGGTGTAGTGCACCCTCCATGGCGTGATGGCTGCCATGGTATAGTACACCCTCCATGGTGTGATGGCTGCCATGGTGTAGTGCACCCTCCATGGCGTGATGGCTGCCATGGTATAGTACACCCTCCATGGTGTGATGGCTGCCATGGTGTAGTGCACCCTCCATGCTGTGATGGCTGCCATGGTATAGTACACCCTCCATGCTGTGATGGCTGAGACCATAAGCAAAATAAATCCTCAAGTCAGGTGTTTTGTTACAGCCCCCAAAAATGACAGGTAGGCTGGGCAGAGTTAGGGTATGGGAGTGTAGTCAGACCCAGGTTCAGAGCAGGAGCCTACAGAGCCATCGCAGAGTGCCCAGGAAATCTGAGGAAGATTTGCAAGTGTCTGCCCATTAGGCTCCCAGCCACACCAGAGGAGAGGTGAAAAGAGGGCATGTGACCACCCATCTCAGACACAGGAGATACCTGAGCCTGAACCCAACTCACTAGTGGGAAGAAAGCAATGATAGGAACTTTGAGAAACCATAGGCCAGAAAGTAAAACTCTGATCAACTGATCACCAACCCCTGAAATCTTTTGTGTTCTTTAAGTCACCATCTGTCATACAGGGCCTATTGACCCAATGAAGACTCCCTAGAACAGGCTCTAGATTCCCTGCCTCAGCATAGGCAGATGCGTGGCAGCAGCAGGCAGTGCTGGACCCTTGAGGCTGCACCTTAACCCTACTGAGTCAGACTGCAAGAGTGGGATGCCAGTTGCTTCCACACTCACTGCAATTTAGGGCAGTACACTCCAGATGGTCTCTAAAGTCTGGAGGGTGATTTAAGATTTCAGACTCTTTGGCCAGTATTTTCTGGGTGCTGAAAAAATCATCAAACCACAGGTCTCTCAGGTTTAAAGAGTAAACATGAACATTCCTCCAAAGCCATAAATTATGGTAAAAATGCTCGCTTTCTTGACAATGGCTTTAGACTTAATTTAGTTTGCATTTCTTAGCTATAATGCCTTATTAAGACATCTGTTAAACATCTATAACAGTTTAATAGAGGGGGATTCTAATAGAACCATATTGGAATTGTCCATTTAATTAACCTCATGGGCCTTTAATGGATGTCTTAAATAGATATCATTAGCAAGAGTGTTAGACAAATTAAAATTAGAGTCAATAACATTCTTGGTAATTTTTCCTGAGCTGTGAAGGACGAGCATTGGTAAGTAGGCAGGCACGGAGATGGACTGCAGAAGAGGAGGAGGTGGAGCTGTGGGAAATCCAGAAGAGGAGGGGGTGGGGCTCTGGGAAATCCAGAAGAGGAGGGGATGGAGCTGTGGGAAATCCAGAAGAGGAGGGGGTGGGGCTGTGGGAAATCCAGAAGAGGAGGGGGAGGGTGGAGCTGTGGGAAACCCAGAATGGACAGGTCCCTAAGGGTTCACCATTCTGTGTTCTGTGTGGTTTCACCTAAGGAAGATGCTCTCCGGTGACAGAGACAATGCTTAGGAGCAAAGTCCTTCCACAAAGCATTTTCTCTCCTCCAGGTGGAAAGGTGTGTGAAAGGGGAGGGGGAGGGAGAAGAAGGGGGAGGGAGAAGAGGGGAGGTTATGACAGTGTGTCATGGATCAGGCAGTGGAATTAACTAGGATAGGGTAGGTTGGATAAGATGGTGGATCGAATGGACAGAGATGGGATGAAATGGAAAGCATAGCGCGTTCTACCTCTTCCACACTACTGAATACCTTACTCGGTGATCTTCCCAAAGCCAAAGACCATCTCCATCTTCATCTCATTTGGCCTCATCACCCTTTGCCATGGGTAACTACTCCTCCCGCAGGAACTCATCCGTATCCGCACCCAGCTGACCTTCCCTACCTCCCTGGCCTCTCCTTCTTAGAGTTCTACGGATCTCTGTAGTCCAGACTCATCATGTTCAGTTTCCCTGAGTCCCAACTTTGGGCTTCTCTTCCACATCTCAGTGAGTGATCACACCCAGAATTCCTGGTATACCTAAGACTCAAAATAGTGCTGTCAGTCACAGCAGAGGCATAACTTTGTTGGTCTTTCTCCTGCCTGCAGTTGGACTAGAAAACCCTTAAGAGCAAAGCCTTCCTTTTAAGCACTCTGGATCCCTAATTATTTAGAGCAAACATGACCTGTAGCAGAGGTTCACTGAATGTTGGCAGAATAACACTGCCCCTTGCCCTGCTCACGTGGGTACATGGCAAGCTGCACACAGAACTGCCAAATTGTCGGTCTCCCAGTCTCTGGAACCCAGGTACAAGCAAGACCCAGGAGCACTTGCTTCCTGTCCTTTGTTTCTGCTTCACCCAACCTTTCATCAAGTCCTGCTGGGATTCATGACTTGCTCACACTCAGGTCACTACTCATCCCAGCCTTTCTCCCCACATGCCCAGCTCTAGCTTCATCCATCCCACCCACTCACCAACCATGCAGACCCGGACCACACCCTTGATGGCATCCTTGCCTCCACTCTTGGCCACACACAATCAAGGTGACCATTATACCTTGACTAAGACTGCTCCAACCTCCCACTTAGAACCCACAAGTGACTTCTCCCTGTGCTTGATGTCAAGTCAGGCTCCTGACCTGCATTGCCCAGGCTCTCTCTGACCCAGCTTGGCTCTGCTCCCCAGTGCTCAACCCATCTCCTCTAGACTCCTCAAATGTGTCTCAAATTGTTTGCAACTACTATTCCTTCTTTGTGAGACAGTCTTCCTAGTCCACCAACCCCATGTCAGCATTGGCCTCTGTGCTGAGCTCTCCACTGCTGGACTTTCCTTCTTCTTCTTTTTTTTTTGTACTGTCTCCATGCAGGTTTGTGCACCCATGTCATGCAGTGCTGTGTAGGTCAGAAGAGGGTGTCGGATTCCCCTGGAACTGGAGTTAAAGACGTTTCTCAGCCACCATGTGAGTGCAGGGGATCAAATTCAAGTCCTCTGCAAGAGCAGTCGGCACTCTTAACCGCTAGGCCATCCAGTCCCTGGAGTTTCCTTCTTCAAGCTCCCTTCCCAGCTCAGCAGCTCCTCCTTCACCTACTCTACCATTTCACCACATCTTAGATTTCCCACAGCACTTTTACTGCCTTCCTTGATCTTATCTGCTGGGTTATTGTCTTGAGTGCCAGGACTTTGCCTACAGTGTTTGCCATCGGAACTGGCATAACCCTCCTGTGGTATAGAACCTGCTATGCATAGGATCCATCCAGTAGGCCCTGGGTGTGATGGCATGCACCTGTAACCTCACCAGTCAGGAGGTGATGCAGAAGGATGATAAGTTCCTGAGCTACAGAGAGACCCCAACTCAAAAACAGAAGGCCTCAGCGTGTTACCCTCAGTAGAGAATCTTGCCTACCATGCTTAAGGCCCTAAGTTCCATCTCCAGCACAGAAAAAGAAAAATATTCATCAGATTTTGTTGCTTGTCTCATCACTTGGGAGGCTGATGTAGAAGGAGTATCATGAGTTAAAGTCAACCTGTGGTACATAGAGAGTTCCAGGCCAGCCTGGGTTACAGTGTGAGACCCTGTTTGAACAACATATGAGCTGGGCATAGTGGTGCACACCTCTAATCCCAGCACTCCAGAGACAGAGGCAGGTAGATCTCTGTGAGTTCAAGGCCAGCCTGCTCTACATAGCAAATTCCAGGCCATCTGGGGCTTCAGGGATACCCTGTCTCAAAAAGACAAAACAACAATAAAAACCACCAACATATGTATGTGTTTCGTTGCCTAATTAAAAAAAAATGAGCCAAGGGTGTGACTGTAATGATGGGTAGGTGTTGGTGCACACAGCAGTCATGACAACAGTGGTGATGCTGTCAGAGCCCTCTGAGGCTTGTCCAAAGCATTCTGAAGTCCAGATACCCCACCCTCTACACCAGCAGGCATTCCACCCAGCAAGAGTCCCCAGGTACCCAAGCTGCACTGTGTCATTGGGCCCTGCCCCTCCTGAGCCTATACTCCACAAGCAGCTGGAACTCATGGCCAGTGTCTCTCTGCCCTTTCAGTTTCATCCATTACAGCCCAAAGGGCACATGGGACCACATGTGCTGCCACCTTTGAGAGTCTGAGAATCAGGAAGTCAGAGGTCAATGTCCTGCTCACTCTTGGCTTCAGTTCCAACAAAAACAGATGAGAAGGAATTGGGAGTTCTATTTAGTTGGACTCAGTGAATCTACACACATTCAACTGTACCTTTGGCCAAAAGGGAAGCAGAGAGAAGTGATATCACAGATTCTGCTGCCAATGGCCCTCTGCCTACAGAAAGCTTGCCTTGCACGGAACATGAGGCAGAAAGACCGTGGCTGCCTCAGCCTCCCCACGAGAGTGTGTGATTACACACAGGCCACGCTGGTGGGCTGCAAGCCACACTGACTCTTACCACCTGTCTGTGCATCTCTTCCCGATACCACATTCGCAGTGGCGGCAGGAAACTGCAGGACAGGAGTGCTTACACTACTGCAATTTACACATGAACTAATGGGTTTCGTTCAACCTTTGTCGGCACAGCACGGTTTGGATCACAGGGAGTTCTTCCCACCCCTAGCAGAGCAGTGATGATGCCCAGCGTGGAGCAGGACCTCCTGAAGTCCCAGCCTCTTCAGTGGCCCTCCTCCTCATGATCGAGGCCTGAATGGCTGCCTTTGTACATTACATACATGCAGGGAAAATGCTCATACACAGAAAGTAATTTTTAATTGCATATTTAAAGCACTAAGAAAAACCTCAAGTCCAAAGGATCTCACTATGTCACCAAATTCACCATTTTATGATCTGCTACCACCTCTCAAAATATTGGCTCTTTCTCTGCCCCGGAGACCAAAACTTCATCAACGCTTCCATCACTAGGGTGTGGTTATTGCACATCTGCTGCTCCCCACCCATAGGAAGTCCCCAAGTCAGTGGGTGAGGCAGTGAGTATGGCAATGGGGGCCATGGAACTGTAGGGTGGGACAGAGAAGAAACAGGGCAGGGACAGGCCTTATGTCCTTCAGGACTTGACCTGAGGACAAGGCCAGTACAACTGCATGGGCAGGGATGAGGCAGGCAGGGAAGAAAAATGGGAAGCATTAGGCTGCGGGGAGGGGGGACTGAGCTCCAGCTGGAGGCTTCATGCTATGGCAGGCTGGCAGGATTCCAGGGCAGGGTGGGCAAGGGTGGAGGGGTGGACCAAAGAGCCCAGGACAAGGGTGACAAGCCAGTGAAGAGGCTGTGAGGGACCTCTGTAGCCTAGACAAGGGCTTGCATTGAGACAGATAGAAACAAAGACTTTTCTTTGTCATTGTTTGTTTGCAATGTAAAGGGCTGAACCCACAGCCTTGAGCCTGCCAGGCAAGCACTGTACCAATGAGCCATACTCACAGCTCCATTTGTCTTTTTGCTTGCTTGTTTTTGTTTGGTTGGTTGATCGGTTGGCTTTAGACAGGGTCTCCCTCTAAAGCCTAGGATGGCCTACCTAGACCAGGCTGACCTGGAAGTTACTTTATAGTCTAGGCTGACCCGGAACTTGTGTAGCGAGGCTACTGGTAACTCGGGATCCCTCTGCTTCACCCTCCCAAGTATTTGGACTAGAAGCATATATGACCATGTTCAGCTCAGAAACAGTTCTGAAGCACACACATGGCAGGCACCCCATGCACAAGGCCTCTCTGCTCCTTTGAGGCTCCATCTACTCACAACCAGCTAGCCTGAGGGAGAGCAGTCCCACTAGGGACACATACATTGTAGACTGGTAGATGAAGCAAGACCTACATACAGCTAGCAGGGACAGAGAGGTGGGGACCAGCCTGGAACCACGGTCTCAGAGAACAGAGAATGGGCAGAAGAAGGCCACTTGGTTCCAGGGATGGGGACCAAGGTGAATCTACCCGAGGAGGGGTTGTATGTGGCCACCAGAGAAATGACTCATGGTCGTCTGGCTTGATTTTGTGACCTGAGGCAAGTAACTACCTCCTGATGCCTCAGTGTGTTTTGTTGTTTGTTTGTTTTTTGTTTTTGTTTTTGTTTTCTTGTCTCTTTGACACAGGGTCTCACTACAGCCCCAGCTGTCCTGGAACTTGCTATGTAGACCAGGCTGGCCTTGAACTCTCTGAGATCCACCTCTCAGTGTCATTTTTTTTAAACAAAAATATATAGTGTAAACTTCCAAAGAAAAGTAAATAATATGAATAAAAACAAATTAAAAATAAGACATGAAGCATTTATAAAGGAGTTGTGGGATACAGGTCCTGAAGGGGTTGGAAAGGGAGTGAGGACAATCTAAATACACTGTATATATGTACAAACAAAAAAAAATTTTAAATAAAGCAAATCAGTGCTTAAAAATTTAACACTGGGGGGCTGGAGAGATGGCCTAGCGGTTAAGAGCGCCAACCGCTCTTACAGAGGACCCGGGTTCAATCCCCAGCACCCACATGGTGGCCAAGAACCATCTGAAACTCCAATTCCAGGAGAACTCCAGTTCCAGGAGAATCCAAGACCCTCTTCTGACCTCCGTGGCATTGCACGACACGGGTGCACAAACTTGCGTGCAGACAGTACATTCATACACATACAGAAACATATAAAATTAATAAAAATTTTAACACTGGATATCATTTCAGGCAATAGAACTCATAATTTTGATAGTGTTAATATCTGCCTAAACCATCTGTCAATAGCAATTCCAGGGACTGGTGAGATGGTTCATAGATAAAGGTGCCTGCAGTCAAGCTGATGATATGAGTTCAATCTCCAGGTCCCACATGGTAGAAGGAGAGGATGCCCTCAATTTATCTTCTGGCCTGCACACATGTGTTATTGTGCTTGTGTCTATGTGGGAGAGCACACACACACACACACACACAAGCATGCACACACAAAAATGAAATGTAATTTTTAAAATTCTTTAAAATAAAACAACTTCCTCCATATAATCCTTCCTTTCCAATAAACTAGACTACATTATCTGAGGCATTTGCTCCCATAAGAATACCCTCTAAACCATACCTAGACCATTTGCTAATAGCTAATCTTTCATTCATGTAAACTTTCAGTTTTTTCTAGATATTTACTTATTTGTTTTATAATTTTATTTTTTAATTTATTATATATATATATATATATAGTGCAAGATTATGTTACTAATCAAATCTAGACCCATGTCCCCTCCTTAACCCCCCACCCGACCAGAGCTCATGCATTTTGCCAAACATGTTTTTCATCTTTTTCTCAGTCTTTCTCAAAATTCTCGATGTGGAAGTTGACTGTTTTGAGCAAAATCCACCCTTTCAGTCAGTTCTTTGATGGAGTCTTTTCTGTTGTTATTTTGTTGTTGTTGTTGTTCTTTCCAATATGCATCACTCCCAACTACTTGGACAAAAACTCAAGGGGCCGGTGCACAAGAAATACTTACAACTAGGTAATTGGCGCTAGCATCCACAGATGAAGGATATCAGTGTCATTTTTTTTTATTTATTTCTGTATGTGTATCAATGTACTGTCTGCATGCAGGTCTGCGCACCTGTGTCATGCAATGCTGCAGAGGTCAGAAGAGGATGTTGGATTCCCCTGGAACTGGAGTTCTCCTGGAATTGGAGTTTCCGAAGGTTCTCGGCCACCATGTGGGTGCTGGGAATTGAACCCAGGTCCTCTGTAAGAGCAGTCGGTGCTCTTAACCGCTAGGCCATCTCTCCAGCCCACCAGTGTCATTTTTTAAATAAACATCATGACTGAAGCCCAAAGGAAAAATTTTGGGGGTGTCAGTCACCTCAGAGTTCCAAATCTATAGCATCCTCACCCAAACCCAGAACCAGGCACTTTCCGAAGTTGTCTCCTCCATAGCAAATCCCAGGTGGAACCTCAGAACAGCCCTCAGGATTAGGCACCAGTGGCTCATTTGCTAGCTGAGGACATGGATTCGTTCACCCAGAACCACACAGCCAATGAGCAGATCCTGTGGCTTGGCCTCTTGTCCCTGGATCAGTTGTGCCTCCAGAACCTGAGACATGCACCCTCCCCTGAATTTAAAGCCATTGAAAAGAAATACACAAAGCATCAAATAAAAAAATGAAAAAAAAGTCTTCTTGCCAAGCATGGTGGTGCACGCCTTTAATCCCAGCTCTTGAGAAGCAGAGGCAATCTCTGTGAGTTCAAGGCCAGCCTGGTCTACACAGTGAGTTCCAGGACAGGTGGAACTACAGGGAGACCCTGTCTCAAAAAGACAGAGAGAGAGAGAGAGAGAGAGAGAGAGAGAGAGAGAGAGAGAGAGAGAGAAAGTCTTTCTTGTGGGGCTGGAGATGTGGCTCAGTGGTTAAGAGCACTGGTTGCTCTTGCAGAAGACCTGGGTTCAATTCCCAGTACCCATAATGTAGCTAACAAATGCCTAGTTATGGAGGATCTGTTGTCCTCTCTGACCTCTGTGGGCATTGCACTACACGGATGCACTTACACACATGCAGGCCATACATTTATATACATCAAATAAGATCTCTGAGTTCAAGGCCAGCCTGGTCTACATAGTGAGCTCCAGGCTAGCTGGACCATCTCAAAAAAAAAAAAAAAAAGAGAGAGAGTTTATTCTAGAGCCAAACATGAGTGACCATCATCTGGGAACACAGATTCAGGTTCCCCAAATTCCATGTTCCAACATGGTAACAGTTTCATGAAGGTTTTCTTTTGGTTTTTGTTGTTGAGACAGGGTCTCCCTGTAGCCCCAGCTGGCCTGGAACTCACTCTGTAGATGAAGCTGGCCTTGAACTCACAGAGATCCACCTGCCTCTGCCTCCCAAGTGCTAGGATTAAAAGTGTGCGCCATCACGCCTGGCTGGAAGATGGTTCTTAGCTGCCATGTGGGTGCTGGGAATCAAACCCGGGTCCTCTGCTAGAGCAGTTGGTGCTCTTAACCACTGAGCCATCTCTCCAGCCCCCATGAAGTTTTTATAGTAACAGAACTAAGAATGCCATAAATGAAGGCACTTTTCAAATACATTGGTGGAGACAGCGTCTGACACCTATGGCAGAATTCCCCCCACTTTGCTACAACTTGCCTCCTTGATATCTGACAGGCTTCTTAGCCCTTAGGTTGGAAGAAGCTGGTGGTCTGCTGCAGGAACAGAGGTGGGCTGAGAGCCCAAGATAAATTGTAATTGGGCTCTGGACCTGCGCCATTCTAAACTCTCCACAGCCACTCTTCAGTTGATTAGCCTTGCAGAAAGTTCAGCTTCAAAATGCATAGAACTTTTGTTCAGAACAGGATGTCCAAGGTCAAGGTTTCACAAGATTTGGCATTAAGATAGCTGTCCTCACCAGGCATGGTGGCACACGCCTTTAATCCCAGCACTTGGGAGGCAGAGGCAGGTGGATCTCTGTGAGTTCAAGGCCAGCCTAGTCTACGTAGTGAGTTCCAAGACAGCTGGAGCTACAGGGAGACCCTGTCTTGAAAAGACCAGAAAATAAAATAAAATAAAAAATAAATAAGATAGCTGTCCTCATAGGTCAAGGGGCGGGGCTTTCTCTGCAGCTAACCATTCCCTGATTGTTTTACCTCTTTTTTTGCTGCTGTTTTGTTTTGGATTTTGAGATAGGGTCTTACTATGTAGCTTTGAACTTTCTATGCAGATGAAGCTGGTCTCAAACTTGTGTCAATTCTCCTGCCTCAGCCTTCTGAGTGTTGGTATAACAGACATGAGCCACCACACACAGCCAAGACCCCAGCCTCTTACCATCTGTTATGGTTTGACTATGAAAAGACCCCCACAGACTCATGTTTGAGTGCTTAGCTCCCCGGCTGGTGATGCACCTGTGGGACCTGGGTGGTGGGAGCCGATCTGGGACTAGGCCTTTGAGCATTATAGCCTGGCCCTGTTTCCATCGTGCACTGCCTACTTCCTGGTCTGCGCCATGTGAAGTAACGGCCACAAGCTCCCAACACACAGACCAAGCTGCTCCTGCCCTCCCTACCAAGATGCATTGAAATCCCCTGAAGTTGTGAGCCAAAAATAAATCCGTCCTCATTCAAATTGTTTCTGTCAGGTATTCTTGTCACCATGATGTAGTACCATCTCATTAGGGGTGGCTTCATCTTGTGAACTTAGAGGGGACACAGATATCCAATATTCAGCAGCCTGTCTAGCTCCTGTCAGCATCTATAAAAGATGGATGCTGGGCCTCCTGGTGTTAACCAAAGGCTATGTTTCTTTCTTTTTTTATTTTATTTTTTTTATTGATTCTTGTATGTGTATGAATGTACTGTCTGCATGCAGGTCTGTGTGTCTTACTGTCTGCATGCAGGTCTGTGTGTCGTGCAATGCTGTGGAGGTCAGAAGAGGGCGTCAGATTCCCCTGGAACTGGAGTCAAAGACGGTTCTCAGCTGATATGTGGGTACTGGGGATCGAACCTGGGTCCTCTGCAAGAGCAGTTGGCGCTCTTAACCACTAGGCCATCCCTCCAGCCTTCACAGGCTGTGTTTCTACACTGACTGTATAGAAAGAGGAGGCAGAGCAAACCTACCCCATGTGCACCTCAGCCTAAGCCACTGTGCCTGGTCTGTATTGTGGATGGGAAGACATGGGGAAGAAAAAAAAAAAGATGCTGGAAATCACTTTTTTCTTTTTGGCTTTTTGAGACAGGGTCTCCCTGTAGCCCCAGTTGGCCTGGAACTCACCACATAGACCAGGCTGGCCACAGAGATCCATCTGCCTCTGCCTCCCAAGTGCTAGGATTAAAGCCATGTGCCACCATGTCCAGCTGGAAATTGCCTTCTATACAGACCTTCCCAACCGCTCCTAACTCAGCCTGTCCCACTTTCCTCCTGGAAGTTAATCTTCCACGGTAGCCTAGTTTGTGTCTATTGCTCTGATAAACACCTTGAACAAAAGAAACTTGGGGGGACTAGAGAGGGGGCTCAGCAGTTAAGAGCACTGGCTACTCTAGCAGAAGACCCAGGTTCAATTCCCAGAACCCACATGGTGGCCAACAACTGTCCATAACTCCAGTTCCAGCTGTCTTCTGACCCCTGCAGACATTCCACAACACAGATGCACTTACACACATGCAGGCAATATGCTCATACACATCAAATAAAAATAGGGGCTGGAGAGATGGCCTAGCGGTTAAGAGCACTGACTGCTCTTTCAGAGGACCCGGGTTCGATCCCCAGCACCCACATGGTGGCTAAGAACTGACTTTAACTCTAGTTCCAGGGGAATCCGACACCCTCTTCTGACCTCCAAGGCATTGCACAATATGGGTGCACAAACCTACATGCATTCATACACATACAAAATAAAGAAAATTAAAAAAAAATAAAAAATAAAAATAAGAAATAAAATATATTTTAAAAGCAACTTGGGGCTGGGCATGGTGGTGCATGCCTTTAATCCCAGCACTCAGGAGGCAGATGCAGGCAGATCTCTGAGTTCAAGGCCACCCTGGTCTATAGTGAGTTCCAGGCCAGCTGGGGCTATGGGGAGACCTTGTCTCAAAAAGACAAAAAAAAGCAACTTGGGGAGGAAAGAGGTTTATTTCAGCTCACAGTAGAGTCCTTTATTGAGGGAAGCCAGGGCAGGTGCTCAAGCAGGAACCAGGACTCAGGAACTGAATCACAGACCATGGAGGAACACTGCTTAGTGGCTAGTTCCTCTGGCCTGTGTCCAGAATATGGTCTCATACAACCCAGAATCACATGCCCCAGGGGCAGCACCACTTACAGTGATTTGGGCCTTCAGTAATCAAGACAATTCCTCACGGACATGCCTGCAGGCCGATCCTACAGAGGAAATTCTCTGATTGACTTCTCTCTTCCCTGGCCTGTTGAGTTGCCGACTGCAGATATCCACCACACATGCCCAGTCTATCCTAATCAGAATGGAAGATGGGCCTGAAGCAAGGGCCACACTACCTGCTCTACTCCTGGTGACACTCCCAAGAAGGTGCAGCCCTGGCCTCTCAGGAATAACTCATGTCCAGTTCACAGATGCACATTAGAATCACAGGGGAATTTTCAGAACAGTGCCAAATTTGTACTCTAAGAAGCAAAGAAGAGTAAAAGTAATGATACACGCTTGTAATCCCAAAACTTGAAAGACAGGCAGGAGAACCGTGCATTAAAGACCAGCCTAGGCTACTTAGTGAGATATCATCTCTGAAAACCAATGGCTGAGGGCAGGAAAGATGGCCCAGTGGTCTGGTGGCTTGTAGGTGACACTGAGGAACAGGCATGGTACAGGAGCCTGAGAAGAGGCAGGAGACCTGGCAGGGCCTCAAGCATTACCCTAGTTAATCTTTTTTTTTATCTTTTATGTGTATGAGTGTGCTGTCTGCATGTAGGTTGGTGCACCTCTGTCATGCAATGGAGCGAAGGTCAGAAGAGGGCGTCAGATTTCCCTGGAACTGGAGTTAAAGACAGTACTTAGCCGCCATGTGGGTGCTGGGGATCGAACCCAGGACCTCTGCAAGAGCAGTAGGTGCTCTTAACCTCTGAGCTATCTCTCCAGTCCCAACCCTAATCTTAATTGCCAACTGAGTCACCAGAGAAAGGCTTTCTTGGAGGAACAGCTCAGATAAGATTGGCCTGTGGGCATGTGTACAGGGGCCAGACTGGATTATTAATCCATGCAGAAGGGCCCCGCGCTGTAAAAGGAAGCTAAACAACTAGATGTGGCATCAAATGCCTTTTAATCCTAGCACTTGGAAGGCAGATCTCTGTAAGTTTAAGGCCAGCCTGGTCTACATAGCAAGTTCCAGGACAGCTGGAGCTACAGGGAGACCCTGTCTCAAGAGTCTCAAGAAGACCAAAAAAAAAAAAGAAAAAAAGAAAGCTAAGTAAACTAAGTAAACTGGGTGTGGTGTAGTGGCATATGCCTTTAATCCCAGCTAATCCAGAGGAAGATCTTTATTAGCTCAAAGCCAGCCTTATCTATGTGGCAGGTTCCAGGTCAGCTATAGCTACAGGAAGGCCCTGTCTCAAAAAGATAGGGGAGGGGAGACAAGAGGAGGGAAGACGCAAAGAGCCAAACTTGGTGGCACTGACCTGCAATCTCGGCTACTGTGAAAGCTAAGGCAGGAGCATTCAAAGTTCAAGGNTGGTGGTCAGCAGGCTAGCTCCTTCCTGTATTGTAGTCATGGTGGTCAGCAGGCTAGCTCCTTCCTGTATTGTAGTCACGGTGAAGATCCAGAAGAGAGGAGGTCGAGAGTGGGAACAGCATGGTGGGGAAACATAGCCCTCCATTCCAGCATATCGACTCGGTGGCTCCATCAAGGTCACCATATCTGGTTGTGTTCACTGGTGCGATGGGTTGTCCCATCACTAGGTGCGATTCCTCCTTCTCCGTGTACAGGATGGTAATTCAGATGTCTTAAGAGCCTCACATAGTCCTTGCCACAAAGCATTGCTCTCCTACCACGGTGAATTGGAAAGGGAGGAGGAGGTGAGATAAGGGTGGTCGGGAGGCGAGAGGGAACTAAGGCTGAGCTGTAGTCCTCATGATCCCAAGTTGGTCCATGATTCAGGCTGAGGTTCGGATCTTAGAAAACTAGGGATAGAGTCAGGATGCGGAGAGGATCTGATAGGTGGGCGACACTTCCTGCATCGTGGTCACGGTGGTCAGCAGGCTAGCCCCTTCCTGTAGACGGTATCAGATGATTGAATGAAATGGAAAGCACAGCGCGTTCTACCTCTTCCACACTACTGAATACCTTACTCGGTGCATCTTCCCAAAGCCAAAGACCATCTCCATCTTCATCTCATTTGGCCTCATCACCCTTTGCCATGGGTAACTACTCCTCCCGCAGGAACTCATCCGTATCCGCACCCAGCTGCCTCCTCCCTACCTCCCCTGCCTCTCTCTTCTTAGAGTCTTACGGATCTTCTGTAGATCCAGTACTCATCTGTATGTTCAGTTTCCCTGAATAGTCCCAACTTTGGGTTCTCTTCCACATCTCAAGTGAGTGATCACACCCAGAATTCCGGTATACCTAAGACTCAAAATAGTGCTGTCAGTCACAGCAGAGGCATAACTTTGTTGGTCTTTCTCCTGCCTGCAGTTGGACTAGAAAACCCTTAAGAGCAAAGCCTTCCTTTTAAGCACTCTGGATCCCTAATTATTTAGAGCAAACATGACCTGTAGCAGAGGTTCACTTAATGTTGGCAGAATAACACTGCCCCTTGCCCTGCTCACGTGGGTACATGGCAAGCTGCACACAGAACTGCCAAATTGTCTTCTCCAGTCTCTGGAACCCAGGTACAAGCAAGACCCAGGAGCACTTGTTCCTGTCCTTTGTTTCTGCTCTCACCCAACCTTTCTCAAGTCCTGCTGGGATTCATGATTGCTCACACTCAGGTCACTACTCATCCCAGCCTTTCTCCCCACATGCCCAGCTCTAGCTTCATCCATCCCACCCACTCACCAACCATGCAGACCCGGACCACACCCTTGATGGCATCCTTGCCTCCACTCTTGGCCACACACAATCAAGGTGACCATTATACCTTGACTAAGACTGCTCCAACCTCCCACTTAGAACCCACAAGTGACTTCTCCCTGTGCTTGCATGTCAAGTCAGGCTCCTGACCTGCATTGCCCAGGACTCTCTCTGACCCAGCTGGCTCCTGCTTCCCCAGTGCTTCAACCCATCTCCTCTAGACTCCTCCCAAATGTTGTCTCAAATTGTTCTGCAACACTATTCTTCTTTGTGAGACAGTCTTCCATCAGTCCACCAAACCCCATTGTCAGCATTAGGCCGCTGTGCTGAGCTCTCCACTGCTGGACTTTCCTTTCTATCTTCTTTTTTTTTGTACTGTCTCCATGCGGTTTGTGCAACCCATGTCATGCAGTGCTTGTGTAGGTCAGAAGAGTTGGGTTGTCGGCATTCCCTTTGAACTGGAGTTAAAGACGTTTTCTTCAGCCACCATGTTGAGGTGCAGGGGATCAAATTCAAATCCCTCTGCAAGAGAGCAGTCGGGCGACTCTTTAACCGCCGCGTTAGGCCAATCCGTTCCCTGGGAGTTTGCCTTCTTCAAGCTCCGTCTTCCAAGTCTTCCAGCAGCTCCTCCTCACCTACTCTCAATCCATTCATCACCAGCATCTTAGATTTCCCCTCACTAGCACTTTTTACTGCCTCCTTGGACCTCTCTATCATGCGTGGGATTTATCTGTCTTGGAGCCCTGCCAGGACTGTTGCCTCACCAGTGTTTGCCATTCGGAAACTAGGCCATACTTACCCTCCTGTGGATATAGAACGCTATGCCATAGGATATCCATACCCTGCGCAGGTGCACACGCTGTAACCTACCATCAGGAGGTGATGCTAGAAGTATCTTAAAGTATAAGTTCCTGGAGCTTCAGAGGAGAGACGCCCATCTCAAAAACAGAAGGCCTCAGCGTGTTACCCTCAGTAGAGAAACTTGCCTACCATGCTCAAAGGCCCTAAGTTGCCATCTTCCAGCACAGAAACAAGAAAGAACATTCATAAGATTGTATGCTTGTCGCATCAAAACATTGGGAGCTATGTAGAAGGAGGTATGAGTACAAGTCAACTCTGTGGGTAATAGAGGAGTTCCAGGCCAGCCCTGGGTTACAGTGTGAGACTCCTGTGTGAACAACGACATATATGACTGGCATAGTGATGTGCACAGCCGTCTAATCCCAGTCACTCCGAAGGACACAGGCTATGGTAAGATTCTCTGTGAGATTCACGGCCAGCCTCGCCTCCTACATAGCAAATGCCAGGCCATCTGAGGCTATCCAGGGATACCCTGTCTCAAAAAGACAAAAAACAAACAAATAAATACCACCAACATAATGTAGTGTGTTTCGTTGCCTAATTAAAAAAATGAGCCAGTGGGGATTGTGACTGTAATGATGGGTAGGTGTTGGTGCACACAGCAGTCATGACAACAGTGGTGATGCTGTCAGAGCCCTCTGAGGCTTGTCCAAAGCATTCTGAAGTCCAGATACCCCACCCTCTACACCAGCAGGCATTCCACCCAGCAAGAGTCCCCAGGTACCAAGCTGCACTGTGTCATTGGGCCCTGCCCCTCCTGAGCCTATACTCCACAAGCAGCTGGAACTCATGGCCAGTGTCTCTCTGCCCTTTCAGTTTCATCCATTACAGCCCAAAGGGCACATGGGACCACATGTGCTGCCACCTTTGAGAGTCTGAGAATCAAGGAAGTCACGAGGCCAATGTCCTGCTCACTCTTGGCTTCAGTTCCAACAAAAACAGATGATAAGGAATTGGGAGTTCTATTCAGTTGACTCAGTGAATCTACACAGCATTAATTACCTTTGGCCAGAAGGGAAAGAGAGAATGATATCACAATGCTCCAATGGCCACTCTGCCTTACAGAAGCTTGCCTTGCACGGAACATGAGGCAGAAAGACCGTGGCTGCCTCAGCCTCCCCACGAGAGTGTGTGATTACACACAGGCACGCTGGTGGGCTGCAAGCCACACTGACTCTTACCACCTGTCTGTGCATCTCTTCCTATACCACATTCGCAGTGGCGGCAGAAAACTGCAGGACAGGAGTGCTTACACATACTGCAATTTACACATGAACTCAATGGGTTTCGTTCAACCTTTGTCGGCACAGCACGGTTTGGATCACAGGGAGTTCTTCCCACCCCTAGCAGAGCAGTGATGATATGGCCCAGCCGTGGAAACAGGACCCTCTCTGACCGAGTTCCTTCGGCCTCTTCAGTGGCCCTCCTCCTCATTGATCGAGGCATGAATGGCTGCCTTTTGACATTACATACACTGCTGAGGAGAAAATCCTCATAACGCAGAAAGTAATTTTTAATTGCAGGTATTAAAGCACTAAGAAAAACCTCAAGTCCAAAGGATTCACACTATGTCACCCAAATTTCACCATTTTAGATCTGCCTACTACCTCTCAAACAATATGGCTCTTTCTCTGCCCCGAGAGACCAAAAATTCATCAATGCTTCGATCACTAGGGTGTGGTTATTGCACTTCTGCTGCTTCCCACCCATAGGAGGTCCCCAAGTCAGTGGGTGAGGCAGTGAGTATGGCAATGGGGGCCATGGAACTGTAGGGTGGGACAGAGAAGAAACAGGGCAGGGACAGGCCTTATGTCCTTCAGGACTTGACCTGAGGACAAGGCCAATACAACTGCATGGGCAGGGATGAGGCAGGCAGGGAAGAAAAATGGGATTGCAAATTGGGCTGCGGCAGCGAGGTTAGGGACTGAGCTCCAGCTGGAGGCTTCATGCTACGGCAGGCGGCAGGACTTTCCAGGGCAAGGGATGAGCAAGTAGGAGGGGTGGAGCCAAAGAGCCCAGACAATGGAGTGACAAGCCAGTGAAGAGGCATGTGAGGACTCTGTAGCCATGAACAAGGGCTGTGCATTTGAGACAGATTAGAACAAAACTTTTCCTTTGTCATGTTATGTTTGCAATGTAAAGGCTGAACACAGCCTTGAGCCCTGGCCAGGCAAGCACTTTACCAAAGAAGCCATGACTCCAGCTCCATGTGTCTTTTTGCTGCTTGTTTTTGTTTGGGGTTGATCCGGTTGGCTTTAGACAGGGTCTCTGCCTCTAAAGCCTAGGACATGCCTACTCACAGCCGTGCTGGCTAGCCCGCAAAGTTATTTTAATAGGGGGGGAAAAACCCTTAGGCTGACCCTGAGACTTGTGTAGCGAGGCTGCTGGTAACTCAGGATCCCTCTGCTCACCTCCCAAGTATTGGACAGAAGCATATATTGACCATGTTCAGCTCAGAAACAGTTCTGAAGCACACACATGGCAGGCACCCCATGCACAAGGCCTCTCTGCTCCTTTGAGGCTCCATCTACTCACAACCAGCTAGCTGAGGGAGAGCTCCCCACATAGGGAACAATACATTTAGACTGGTAGGATGAAGCAAGACCTACATACAGCTAGCAGGGACAGAGAGGTGGGGACCAGCCTGGAACCACGGTCTCAGAGAACAGAGAATGTGCAGAAGAAGGCCACTTGGTTCCAGGGATGGGGACCAAGGTGAATTACCTGAGGAGGGGTTGTATGTGGCCACCAGAGAAATGACTCATGGTTGTCTGGACTTGATTTTGTGACCTGAGCAAGTATACTACCTCCTATGAGCGCCATGTGTGTGTTATGGTCTTTTTTGTGCTTTTGTTTTGTTTTGTTCTTGACCAGCAGGGGTCTCCACACTAGCCCCAGCCTGTCCTGGAACTGCTATTGTAGACCAGGCTGGCCTTGAAAAACTCTCTGAGATCCACCTCTCAGTGTCATTTTTCTTGTAAACAAAAAATATTTAGTGGTAAAACTTGCCAGAAAAAAGTAAATAATATGGAATAAAACACAAATTAAAAATAAGACATGAAGCATTTATAAAGGAGTTGTGGGATACAGGTCCTGAAGGGGTTGGAAAGGGAGTGAGGACAATCTAAATACCACTGTATATGTACAATACAGAAAAAATTTTAAATATAAAGCAAATCAGTGCTTAAAATTTAACACTGGGGGCTGGAGAGATGACGCCTAGCGGTTAAGACGGCCGACCGCTCTTACAGAGGACCCGGTTCCAATCCCCAGCACCCACATGTGGCCAAGAACCATTGAAACTCCAATTCCAGGAGAACTCCAGTTCCAGGGAATCCCAAGACCCTCTTCTGACCTCCTGGCATTGCACGACACGGTGCCACAGACCTGCGCAGACAGTACATTCATACACATACAGAAACATATATAAATTTAAATAAAAAATTTTAACACTGGGATATCATTTCAGGCAATAGAACTCATAATTTTGATAGTGTTAATATCTGCCTAAACCATCTGTCAATAGCGATTCCAGGGACTGGTGAGATGATTCAGTAGTTAAAGGGTGCCTGCGTGCAATGCTGATGATATGGTTCAATTTCCAGTCCCACATCGGTAGAAGGAGAGGATGCCCTCAATTTATCTTCTGGCCTGCACACATGTGTTATTGTGCTTGTGTCTATGACATGGGAGAGGCCACACCACACACACAGTTATACACACACAAAGCATCACACACAAAAATGAAATGTAATTTTAAAATCTTTAAAATAAAACAACTACCCTCCATATAATCCTTCCTTTCCAATAAACTAGACTACATTATCTGAGGCATTCGCTCCCACAAGGAATACCCTCTAAACCCAATACCTAGGACCATTGCTAATAGCTAATCTTTCATTCATGTAAACTTCAGTTTTTCTAGATATTTACTTATTTTTTTATATTATGTTCTAATTTATTATATTATATATATATTATATGCTGCAAGATGTATGTTACTAATCAAATCTAGACCCATGTCCCCCTCCCTTACCCCCCACCCGACCAGAGCTCATGCATATGCCAAACTGTTTTTCATCTTTTCTCCAGTCCTTTCTCAAAATTCTTCATGTGGGAGTTGACTGTTTGTAGTCAATATATATCCCTTATCGTCTCAGTTCTCTATGGAGCTTTTCTTTGTTGATTTTGATTGTTGTTCTTTTCTCTAATATGCATACTGCCCAACTGACTTTAGACAAAAACTCAAAGGGGCCGGTGCCACAAGAAATACTTACAACTAGTAATTGCGCTAGCAGCCTCCATGTATGTAAGGTGATTTATCAGTGTTTCTGTTTTATTTATTTCTGTATGTGTACAAACTGTTACTGTATGGCATGCTAGGTCTTGTGCACTCTGTGTCATGCAATGCTTGCAGAGGTCAGTAAGAGGATTGTTGGATTCCCCATGGAACTGGCAGTCTCCGTGTAATTGGAGCTTCCCAAGGGTTCTCAGGCCACCATTGTGGGTGCGGGAATTGGAACCCAGGTCCTCTGTAAGAGCAGTCGGATCTTACCGCTGGCATCTCTCCAGCCCACCAGGTCATTTTTTAAATATAACATCATGACTGAAGCCCAAAGGAAAAATTTTGGGGGTGTCAGTCACCTCAGAGTTCCAAATCTATGCATCCTCACCCAAACCCAGAACCAGGCACTTTCCAAGATGTCTCCTCCATAGCAAATTCCAGATGGAACCTCAGAACAGCCCTCAGGATTAGGCACCAGTGGCTCATTTGCTAGCTGAGGACATGGATTCGATTCACCCAGAACCACACAGCCAATGAGCAGATCCTGTGGCTTGGCCTCTTGTCCCTGGATCAGTTGTGCCTCCAGAACCTGAGACATGCACCCTCCCCTGAATTTTAAAGCCATTAGAAAAGAAATTACACAAAGCATCAAATAAAAAAATTGAAAAAAAAAGTCTTCTTTTGCCAAGCATGGTGGGCACGCCTTTAATTCCCAGCTCTTAAAGCAGAGGCAGCTAGCAAATCTCTGTAATTCCCAAAGGCCAGCCTGGTCCCTACAATAGCTGGTTCCAGAACCAGGAGGATACAGGGGAGACCACTGTCTCAAAAAGACCAGAGAGAGAAGAGTAATGTACGGAGACGAGAGAGAGAGAGAGAAGAGAGAGAGAGAAAGTCTTTCTTGTGGGCTGGAGATGTGGCTCAGTGGATTAAGAGCATGGTTGCTTCTTGCAGAAGACCTGGGTTCAATTCCCAGTACCCATAGTACTGGTAAACATCCTAGTTAGGGGATCTGCTGTCCTCTCTGACCTCTGTGGCATTGCACTACACGGATGCACTTAAAACATGCAGGCCATACATTTATATACATCAAAAAGATCTCTGAGTTCTCAAGGCCAGCCTGGTCTAAAAAGTAGTAGGCACCAGAAAAAAAAAAAAAACATCTTAAAAAAAAAAAAAAAAAAAAGAGAGAGAGGTTTAGCTAGAGCCAAACATGAGTGACCATCATCTGGGAACACAGATTCAGGTTCCCCCAAATTCCATGTTCCAACATGGTAACAGTTCATGAAGTTTTTCTTTTGACTTTTCTTTTGGATTTTTTTGAGACAGGGTCTCCCTGTTAGCCCCAGCTGGCCTGGAACTTCACTCTGTAGATCAGGCTGGGCCTTGAACTCACAAATCCACCTGCCTCTGCCTCCAAAGTTGCTAGGATTAAAGGTGTGCGCCACCGAAGATGGTTCTTTAGCTGCCATGTGGGTGCTGGGAAACTGGGTCCTCTGCTAGAGCAGTTGGTGCTCTTAAAACTGAGCCATCTCTCCAGCCCCATGAGTATATATTAGAACTAAGAATATGCCATAAGATAAAGGCACTTTTTCAATTAATATTGGTGGAGACAGCGTCGCTGACACCTATCAGAATTCCCCACTTTGCTACAACTTGCTTCCTTGATATCTGACAGGCTTCTTAGCCTTAGGTTTAGAAGTTGGTGGTCTGCTGCAGGAAACAGAGTGGTGGCAGAGAGCCCAAGATAAATTGTAACTGGGCTTCTGAACCTACGCCATTCTAAACTCTCCACAACCACTCTTCAGTTGATCAGCCTTTTTGCAGAAAGTTCAGCTTCAAAATGCATAGAACTTTTGTTCAGAACAGGATGTCCAAGGTCAAGGTTTCACAAGATTTGGCATTAAGATAGCTGTCCTCACCAGGCATGGTGGCACACGCCTTTAATCCCAGCACTTGGGAGGCAGAGTGCAGGTTCTATTCTCTGTGAGTTCAAGGCCACCTAATCTACGTAGTGAGTTCCAAGACAGCTGAGCTACAGGGAGACCCTGTTTTAAGACCAGAAAATAAAATAAAATAAAAAAATAAATAAGATAGCTTCCTCATAGGTCAAGGCGGGTCTTCTCTGCAGCTAACCATTCGCTGATGCCACCTCTTTTTTTTGGCGTTTTGTTGGTTTTGAGATAGGTCTTACTATGTAGGTCTGAATTCTATGCAGTCCAAGCTGGCCTCAACTTGTTGTCAATTCTCCTGCCTCAGCCTTTCTGGTGTTGGGATAACAGACATGAGCCACCACACACAGCCAAGACCCCAGCCTCTTACCATCTGTTATGGTTTGACTATGAAAAGACCCCCACAGACTCATGTTTTGAGTGCTTAGCTCCCCGGCTGGTGTGCACCTGTGGGACCTGGGTGGTGGGAGCCGATCTGGGACTAGGCCTTTGAGCATTATAGCCTGGCCCTGTTTCCATCTGCACTGCCTACTTCCTGGTCTGCCCATGTGAAGTAACGGCCACAAGCTCCCAACACACAGACCAAGCTGCTCCTGCCCTCCCTACCAAGATGTATTGAAATCCCCTGAAGTTGTGAGCCAAAAATAAATCCATCCTCACTCAACTTGTTTCTGTCAGGTATTCTTGTCACCATGTTGTAGTACCATCTCATTAGGGGTGGCTTCATCATGTGAACTTAGAGGGGTCACAGATATCCAATATTCAGCAGCCTGTCTAGCTCCTGTCAGCATTTATAAAAGATGGATGCTGAGCCTCCTGGTGTTACCAAAGGCTATGTTTTCTTCTTTTTTTATTTATTTTTTTTATTGATTTTTTTTTTTTTTTTTTTTTGATTACTGCTCAGCAGGTCTGCACCTGTGTTGTGCAATGCTGTGGAGGTCAGAAGGAGGGCGTCAGATTCCCCTGGAATGGAGTTAAGACAGATCTCAGCTGTATGTGGATGCTGGGACAGAACCTGGGTCCTCTGCAAGAGCAGTTGGGCTCTAACCACTAGGCCATCCCTCCAGCCTACAGGCTGTTACACTACTGTATAGAAAGAGAGGCAGAGCAAACCCACCCCATGTGCACCTACCAAGCACTGGTGCCTGGTCTGTCATTGGGATGGGAAGACATGGGGAAGAAAAAAAAAAAGATGCTGGAAATCACTTTTCTCTTTTTGGCTTTTTGAGACAGGGTCTCCCTGTAGCCCCAGTTGCCTGGAACTCACTAATAGACCAGTGGCTTGCTCACAGAGATTCCATCTGCCTCTGCCTTCCAAGTGGCTGATTAAAAGCCATGTGCCACCATGTCCAGCTGGAAATTGCCTTCTATACAGACCTTCCCAACCGCTCCTAACTCAGCCTGTCCCCTTTCCTCCTGGAAGTTAATCTTCCACGGTAGCCAGTTTGTGTCTATTGCTCTGATAAACACCTTGAACAAAAGAAACTTGGGGGGACTAGAGAGGGGCTCAGCATAGAGCACTGCTACTCTGCAGAAGACCCATTCAATTCCCAGAACCCACATGGTGGTCAACAAACTGTCCATAACTCCAGTTCCAGCTGTCTTCTGACCCCTGCAGACATTCCACAAACACAGATGACTTACCACACATGCAGGCAATACTCATACACATAAATAAAAATAGGGCTGGAGAGATGGCCTAGGGTAGACCGACTGCTCTTTGCAGAGGACCCGGGTTCATCCCAGCACCCACATGGGCGGAAGAACTGACTTTAACTCAGTTCCAGGGGAATCCGACACCCTCTTCTGACCTCCAAGCATTGCACAACACAGATACAAATACTCATACACAAACAAAAAAAAAAAAAAAAATTAAAAAAATTAAAAAAAAAAAAAATAAAATAAGAAATAAATATTTTTAAAAGCAACTTGGGGCTGGGCATGGTGGTGCAGCTTTAATCCCAAGCACTCAGGAGGCAGAAGCAAGCAGATCTCTGAGTTCAAGGCCACCCTGTCTATAGTGAGTTCCAGAGCCAGCTGGGCTAGGAGGGAGACCTTGTCTCAAAAGACAAAAAAAAAAAGCAACTTGGGGAGGGAAAGAGGTTATTTCAGCTCACAGTAGAGTCCTTTATTGAGGGAAGCCAGGGCAGGCGCTCAAGCAGGAACCAGGACGAGGAACTGAATCACAGACCATGGGAGGAACACTGCTAGTGCTAGTCCTCTGGCCTGTCCAGAATATGGTCTCATACAACCCAGAATCACATGCCCCAGGGGCAGCACCACTTACAGTGATTTGGGCCTTCAGAATCAAGACAATTCCTCACGGACATGCTTACAGGCTGATCCTACAAAGGAAATTCTCCAATTGACTTCCCTCTTCCCTGGCCTGTTGAGTTGCCGACTGAAGCTATCCACCACACATGCCCAGTCCATCCTAATCAGAATGGAAGATGGGCCTGAAGCAAGGGTCACACTACCTGCTCTACTCCTGGTGACACTCCCAAGAAGGTGCAGCCCTGGCCTCTCAGGAATAACTCATGTCCAGTTCACAGATGCACATTAGAATCACAGGGGAATTTTCAGAACAGTGCCAAATCTGTACTCTAAGAAGCAAAGAAGAGTCAAAGTAATGATACACGCTTGTAATCCCAAAACTTGAAAGACAGGCAGGAGAATCGTGCATTAAAGGACAGCCTAGGCTACCTAGTGAGATATATCTCTGAAAACCAATGGCTGAGGGCAGGAAAGATGGCCCAGTGGTCTGGTGGCTTTAGGTGACACTGAGGAACACATGGTACAGGAGCCTGAGAAGAGGCAGGAGACCTGGCAGGCCTCAAGCATTACCCTATTAATCTTTTTTTATTCTTTATGTTTGTATGAGTTGCGGTGTCTGCATGTAGGTGGTGCACCCTGTCATGCAATGGCAGCGAGCAGAAGAGGGCGTTCAGTTTCCCTGAACTGGAGTTAAAACAGGTACTTAGCCCCATGTGGGTGCTGGGGATCGAACCAGCTCTGCAAGAGCAGTAGGTGCTCTTAACCGCTGAGCTATCTCTCCAGCCCAACCCTAATCTTAATTGCCAACTGAGTCACCTGAGAGAAAGGCTTTCTTGGAGGAACAGCCCAGATTAGATTGGCCTGTGGGCATGTTTACAGGGGCCAGACTGGATTATTAATCCATGCAGAAGGCCCCGCGTGTAAAAGGAAGCTAAATCACTAGATGTGGTATAAATGCCTTTAATCCTAGCACTTGGAGGCAGAGGCAGATCTCTTAAGTTTAAGGCCAGCCTGGTCTACATAGCAAGTTCCAGGACAGCTGAGCTAAAAACCCCCTCAAAAGAAGACCAAAAAAAAAAAAAAAAACTAAGTAACTAAGTAAACTGGGTGTGGTGTAGTGGCATATGCCTTTAAAACAGTAACCAGAGGCAAGATCTTTATTAGCTCAAAGCCAGCCTTATCTATGGGCAGGTTCCAGGTCAGCTATAGTACAGAGGCCCTGTCCAAAAAAAAAAAAAAAACAAAAAAAAGGAAGGAAGGAAGGGAGGGAGGGAGGGAGGGAGGGAGGAAGGAAGGAAGGAAGGAAGGAAGGAAGGAAGGAAGGAAGGAAGGAAGGAAGGAAGGGAGCCATGGAGCAGTGATTTCTGCCTCACATTCCTGTGTGATTTCCTGCTCTGACACCCATTGGGATGGACTGTGACCTGGAAGTGTAAGCCAAATAAACTTTCCTCTCCTTAGCTGCTTTGGGTCCCAGGGTTTAATGACGCCAATACTAATCAAGCTAGAATAGGCATGTTGCCACTGGTCTACATTAAAGCACATGCCGTTCCCTGAACTGGTCATAGCTAGGGGATGAGGTGTCTAACCAGCTAGAGCCACCCCACATGTCTACCCCTAAGGCCATGATGAGGCCAGGCCTCTCTGAGTCAGAGAAAAGAGGAGTGACAAAGATTCCGTTCCCTGAAGAAAGCAGTGTTTCTACCAGAAGGAAGAAGACACCGGGCAGGCGAACACAGGAGGCAAAGATGTCTGTGCAACTCTGGAGTGCCTGGCTGTAGGGAAAATAGGCTCATGGGACATGATGTGCCTATTGTATCGGTTCAATGACTGGAAAGGGAGGTAGGGACAAAATCAGGGGAAAATAAAATGTCTGAACTTGGATTCACTCAGAAAACACCCCAGAGACAAGGATTTTACATTGGAAGTCATTTGTTTTGGAAATGAAGATAGATGCTAACAACGGAAGAGAATTGAGACTGGAAGGAACCCCGGAAAGGAAGCGTATCAAGCCAGCTACCACAGGCTACTAGAGCTGGACCCCACTAGGTGTTCTGGGAGAGTGTATGATACACCCAGCACAGGAATCCCATCGAAGTGATCCCACCAGATGGAAAGAGGCAGAGTTCCCACCACTGACAGCTGGTAAGGTTAATCAGGAAGTCCACACAATGAATCCCAGATCCTGGGAGGATGCTCTCAGGTAAGAAGATGCAGAGGTGGCTGTTGGACCTCAACTTGCAGGAAGTGGACAGGAAGTGGACAAAGTATAACATCTCCTCCTGCAAAGGGGGCACTGGGTGACCTCTATGAGCCCTTCAAACCTGAGCAATTACCAACATCCAAATGCACACAGGAGCTTCCGGAACCTTCCATCACCTGGCAAGATGGGGTAGCTGGGATTTGAACCTGGGTTTCTGGCATCAAAGCCACTCTTTCTTCCACTAGCAGGATAGCTCCTATGCAAGCAGGTTAGCTCTAGGCTACCGCCAGGAGAGGCCGAATGGCCACATTAGAGCAGCTGCCATTGATACTGACGGCCACACACTGAGTCCTGGCACTCTGCAGGTGTCCGAAGTGGCCAGCAATCGGGGCCTTCCCCTGTATGACTGCTGAGCTCTGCAGTCTCTTCTCCTCCTGGTGTCTTTCTGCAGATCCTGATGAATGACCTTAAACTTCCCAGGCCAGACTGCCTCTCTCTGAAGTGGCTCGAGATCTCTGCTCCTGATTGCACTGTTTCAGGAGCTAATTTCGGCCACTTGGCTCTTATTTCAGAAGCGATGGGGGGGTGGCAGGGGGGAGGGGGGACAGTAACTGAGGAGGGGAAGTGTTGGGCTCAATCTGCCTCAGAAACTGCCATCCCGGGAGGCAAGACTTCAGGCAATCAGGACTCTAAGAGTGTTTTCTTTTCAGTACTATGAACAAGCTATCCTTGGTTTGTTTGACAACATATGCCACTCTGTTCCAGCATAACCAGGACCGGCCATGTAAAGATTTGCTACTTTTCTTCCATGATTGTAGTTCATCACGGGGACAGTGTTATTTCCAGAAGTCTCATGTCCAATTTTTAGTATGAGAAAATATGATGTGCATTGAAGAGTTTATATTACATGTGATTTTTAAGACATTCTCCTTTCTCAAGCAACCACATAATGAGACAAAGGCATAATTGCAAGCTGGAACTAAAAGATGCACCTGGCAGCCGACAGTCTGAGTCTGCATTTCTAGTTTAACTTAACAAAAAAGTACAGGTGGGGGGGACGTGGATCTAGATTTGATAAAATATATATATAAATAAATTAATTAAACATAAATAAATAAATAAAAATAAAATAAAACTCTCTGACTATAAAGACAAAAAAAAAGTACAACCTGACATTAAAACTAGGAACTTTTTGTGTGTTATGTGTATGAATGTATTGCCTGCAGGTTATGTAAGTATACCCATGTTGTGCAATGCCCACCCGAAGAGGGCATCAGATCCCATGGAACTGGAGTTACAGATAATTGTTAGCCAACAGGTGGGAGCTGGCATTCAAACCCAGGTCTTCTGCAAGATCAATCAGAGCTCTTAGCTGCTGAGCCATCTCTCCAGCCCCTATTTTTAAACCTTTTATTAACATAAATTGTGTAAAATAATGGGTTTCAATAGCCAGGTGTGGTGGCCCATCCCTTTAATCCCAGTCTCTGCCTCCCACTTGGGAGGCAGAGGCAGGCAGATGTCTGTGAGTTCAAGGTCAGCCTGGTCTACATAGTGAGTTCCAGGTCAGCTGGGACTAAAGGGAGACCCTGTCTCAAAAAGACAAAATAATAATGTCATGCCCTTTGTTCAAATCTACCACAATACTCTAATTTGTGCCTCCCCAATCCCAGTGGTCCCCTTCTCAAATAGCCCCCCTATACATCTGTGTCCTATTGTTATTTGTGTTTTGTTTGTTTGAGACATGGTCTCCCTGTAGCCTCCAGCTAGCCTGGAACTCATTATATAGACCGGCCTGCCCTCAATCTCACAGAGATCCACTGCCTCTGCCTCCCCAGTGCTGAGACTAAAGGAGATTTTCTAAACCTAGACTCTGTGTATGAAAGTGATTGGAGGTTTTATGGAACAGTAAAAGATAAAAATAAATAAATAAAACAAAAAAAATTACTCAGGAATTTGTTTTTAATTAAGACTTGATGGGGCCTGGCTGCAGCCTCATAAAACTGCTCCCCAGGATGTGGTCCACACGAGTGCCCCAAATCAGCGCAGAATGTGATTAGATTACTCCCCGAGGTCTATGCGAGATGAGCTTCCCAGCTTCTCTTACTGCTGGAGTACAAGTCCACAGGCATGGGGAGCCTTGGGCTGCCTGGAGAAGAGGCAAATATGGATGGGGGCTATAGGCTCCCTGACCTCTGAGCTGTCCCCACACCCGAGGTTCACAGACGCTAGCTCCATGAGAGCTCATGGGTAGCCACCTAGCTAAACAGTGGCTAACATCTTTAGGATGTTGGAACACAGAGAGAGTCAGGTGCAGGAATCTCAGATAGGGGTGCTTTCTCCCCTCTTGCCAGACCCAAGAAGCCATCCCTCTTCCTGGGGCAGCTCCATCTCATTACCGCTGCAGAAACTGGAGTCCCCCCTCTCTGAGGGTTATTGTTGTTGTTGTTATTTGCATTCTTGGGAATGAAACTCAAGGCCTCATGTAAGCATCCTACCACTGAACTACACTCTCGCTGTATTTTTTTGTTTGTTTGTTTGTTTTTTGAGACCATCTCATCAACTTGCCCCAGCTGGCCTTAAAACACTGTAGCCTAAGCAGGCCTTCAGCTTGTGATCCCCCTGCCTCTGTTTCCGGGTTAGCTGGGATTGCAGGCCTAGGCCACCATCTCTCAGAATTTTTCAACTCTGTACTCCTAGCTTTCCAGTGGAAACGAGCTTTGCTTTCTTGGTCTAGTGCTGTCCTACCCTTGGCCTTGCTGGATCTGTATAAAGATAAAAATAAAACTCAAGGGGCTGGAGAAATGGTTCAGTGGTTAAGGGCACTCACTGCTCTTACAAAAGGCCTGGGTTTAGTTCCCAGCACCCACAAGACTGCACACAAATCACTGTAACCCCAGTTCCAGTGGATCTGATGCCCTCTTCTGGCCTCCACAGGCACCACCCACACACATTGTTAAAATTTGAGATGAAAAGGAGACATAATAAAGAAGTAGAAACTGACCTCAACAGATGCAGATGGCTCTATTAGCTATGAAGGGCAAGCAACCTTCCCTTGGGAATGGAAGCTGTGCATCTGGGTTGGGGAAGTCTGGCATTTGTAGGCCCAGAAAACTCCCAGAAAGGGAAGTAGTCCTTCCCAGAGTCCGAGACTGCGGGTCCTGCCTTCCTGGGTGGCCTCCTGCTCCTTCCTGGGGTCTGGGAAGGAGAGATGGGGATTTCTGATGGGAGAACCAGGTATCTTCTGCACAGTGCTTGGTATGGAACCACATGTCTAGGCTAGAGGTTGTGTATTCTGAGATAGATGTATCTCCCTCCTGGAGTGGGTAGGCCAGCTGGGTAGATGGTCAGTTCATTTGATCATTTATAGGGCTGAGTTTTCTTCACACATGGTACACTTACCTACATGCAGGCAGAACACTCATGCACATAAAACAAAAATATATTAAAAAATGCCAGGCATGATGGTGCATGCCTTTAACCCCAGCATTTGGGAGGCAGAGGCAGGTGGATCTCTGTAAATTCAAGGCCAGCCTGGTATCAACACAAAATCATAACTCTCACCTCAAAGAGGTTAAGAGATAGTTTATTCTGGAGCCAAATATAAATGACCATGGCCCGGGAACATAGATTCAATCTATTCCCAATTCCATGTTCCACCATGGTAACAGTTGCATTATGGTTTTATAGTAACAGAACAAAGAAAAGTCATAAATCAAGACATCTTTCAAATACATTGGTAGTTACATTCAGTAGGCTGATCATAGCAAAGCCAGGTGGTTTCTACTACATGTCTCAGATGCTATCTGATGACATTCTTTGCCTTTTGATTGGTGGGATCTGTTGGTCTGCTGAGTTAATACTTTTATTGGTCACAAGAATGTTAATTCAGGGGCTAGAGAGATGGCCTAGCAGTTAAGAGCACCGACTGCTCTTGCAGAGGACCCGGGTTCAATCCCCAGCACCCACATGGCAGCTGAGAACCATCTGTAACTCCAATTCCAGGAGAACTCCAGTTCCAGGGGAATCTGATGCCCTCTTCGGACCTCCGCAGCATTGCATGACATGGGTGCACAAACCTACATGCAGACAGTATATTCATGCACATAAAAAAAAAAAAATATATATATATATATATATATGAATGTTAATTCAGAAACAGGGGTAGCCAAGCTGTGACTATTGATGGGGTTAATGATGTTCCCAGATAATTTGTGAATAAGCTTTGAATCTGCAATATTCCAAGCTCTCCACAGTCATTGAAGAACTAACTAGTTGCTCAGCCTTGCAGGACATTTAGTTCAGGATGAAGGAATCTCTTTCTGGGAACTTCTTCCACACTAGTCTACATAGGAGTTCCAGGCCAGCTGGGGCTACAGGGAGACCCTGTCTCAAAGCAAAACAAAACAAAACAACCAACCAACCAACAAAACCCCAAAATAAAGACACTGAAGAGGTCAAACTGAGCTACCCCACAAAACACAAAGGTGGATGGCAGGTTGGTGGCACACACCTGTGATCTCAGCAAAGGGGAAGGCAAGACAGGCAGATCATGAGTTCAGGAGGCCAGCCAGGGCTGATAGTGGAAAACAAACAAAGGAAGAACAACAATGGAAAAATGAGGAAGGAACCTAAGTTCAGGTCAGAACTTGGGGGATCTGGAAAAAAAGAATGGGGGAAGGGCGAAAGAGAGAGAGAGAGAGGAGAGAGAGAGGAGGAGAGAGAGATAGAGGAGAGAGAGAGAGATAACTGATAGGGATTGACCTGGTGTCAGGGGTGATGGAGAGGAGGGAGGGTGAACATTTGCTGAGCCTTACATATGTATTGATCTGCTGACATTTTGTGTGACTGGGTGCAGATTTTTAAGTATAGTAGTTTAAAATCCTTTGTGATCCAGAACTCTTTTTCTTTTGTCTTGGACACAGACATATTGTTATGGAATCTGAGTTCTATTTGTATGAACCAACAAGGATAAAGACTGGTTTTTTATTTTTATTTATTTCTTTACTTTTTTGTGTGTATGAGTGTACTATCTGCATGTAGGTTGGTGTACCCGTGTCATGCAATGCCACAGAGATCAGAAGAGGGCATTGGATTTCCCTGGAACTGGAGTTAAAGATGGTTCTTAGCAACAATGTGGGTTCTGGGAATCAAACCCAGGTCCTCTTCAAGAGCAGGCAGTGCTCTTAACCACTGAGCCATCTCTCCAGACCCAAGGATAAAGACAGGTTTAAGAAGATTTCAGCAAATGACCCACTCAAAAGATGGAGCAAAGAGCTGAACAGAGACTTCACAAGTGAGGAATTAGAGATGGCTGAGAAACATCTTAAAAACTGTTCAACATCACTAATAAGTAAGGAAATGCAAATTAAAACCACTTTTTAAAAGATGTTTCTCCATCTAACAAAGCATTGATTTCCAGAATATAAAACTACTCATAAAACAAAGAAGAAAGAAAACAAATAACCCACTCAATAGATGGAGCAAAAGCCTGAACAGAAGACTTCACAAATGAGGAATTAGAGATGGCTGAGAACACTTAAGAAGGGTTCAATATCACTAATCATTAAGGAAATGCAAATCAAATCCACTTTAAGATATCATCTCACTCCAATAAGATTGGCTAGGATCAAGAAAACAAATGATACCAAGTGCTGGAGAGGTTGTGGGGAAAGAGGAACACTCATCCACTGCTGGAGGGAATGTAAACTCATACAGCCACTATGGAAAGCAGTATGGAGAACCCTTGGAAGTCTCAGAATGAACTTGCCACCTGACCCAACCATACCACTCCTGGGTATGTACCCACAAGACTCATCTCACTGCAGAGATACATGCACAGCCATGTTTATTGAAGCTCTCTTCACAATAGCAAAGAGCTGGAACCAAACCAAGTGCCCCTCAACTGAAGAGTGGATAGAGAAAATGTGGCACATCTACACAATGGAGTTCTATGCAGCAGTAAAGAAAGATGACATCATGAACTTTGCAGGTAAATGGATGGAGCTAGAAGATACCATGCTGAGTGAAGTAACACAGTCCCAGAAAAACAAATGACAAATAGTATCTCTCATCTGTGGATGCTAGCACCAATTACCTAATTGTATGGCAAACTGAGCAATGTGTTAATGTGATCTGAACACAACTGTGCTCTTATATTGTAGAATCCCTTAAAAAACATTTTTAAAAAGTAAAAAAGATAAAAGAAAAAATGATCAACATATCAACATATATTATTGAATTTAAGACCATTTATATGATTTGTGACATTTATTTACATATATTTTGAACCATTTCTGCATCTCTCAAATAAAGCAGACTTGATCATGAAGCAAAAAAAAAAAGATTTCAGGTGCTGAGGAGGGTCAGGCACGATAGTCTTGGGGGGGCAGGGTGCTGGCATCTCACAACGCAGAACAGAGCCAGAGTAGGATCTTCTCGAGAGAGAATCAGGGAGGCTGGAGAGATGGCCTAACAGTTAAGAACACCTACTGCTCTTACAGAGAACCCGGGTTCGATTCCCAGCACCCATAGGGTGGCTAAGAACCGTCTGTAACTCCAATTCCAGAAGAACTCCAGTTCCAGGGGAGTCCGACACCCTCTTATGACCTCCGCGGCATTGCACGACATGGTGCACAAACCTACGCAGACGGTACATTCATACACATACAAAAAAAATAAATAAAAATTAAAGAGAGAGAGAGAGAGAGAGAGAGAGAATCAGAGGTGAGCCCAGGAGAGGCAGACCCCAAGGGCACAGGGCTGCAGAGCCAGAGCTCTGGACCTTCAGGCCTGGATGTCCAGCCTGACAGGTGGGGAGGACAAGGCCAGCCCTCATCTCACCTTTCTCATGCAAAATGATATGAAGCCTGAGCAGAATGAATCCGGAAGTTGTAAGGCTCCTGTGAGCTGCAAGCAAAGCCCTGAATAGCTGTTTAGTAAACAGCAAATGTGCGATCAGCCACTGCTACTGAGTTTAGAGCTGTGGGTGCTCCGGACCATCATATTCAAAACACCTTCATTTCTTTCTTTTTAGAGAGAGTCCTGCTACAGAATTCATAAAATTCATAATCATCTCTCAGCCTCTTGAATGCTGAGATTATGGGTGTAAACACCCTTTATGTTTGTTCGTGGGTTGTGTTTGTCAAAACAGGCTCTCTCCATGTAGTTCTTGAATTCACAATCCTCCTGCCTCAGCCTCCCAAGTGCTAGGATTACATCCCAGAGTCACCACACCCAGACAATCAGCATTTTCTTTTTTAATTTGGTCTTTTTGAGACAGGGTCTCCCTGTATCCCCAGATGTCCTGGAACTCACTATGTAGACCACGCTGACCTTGAACTCCCAGAGAGCCTTCTGCCTCTGCCTCCAGAGTGCTGGTGTCACCATGTCTGGCTCCAATCAGCACTTTTTTTTCTTTTTTGGTGTTTTCAAGATGGGGTCTCCCTGTAGCCCCAGCTGTCCTGGAACTCACTCTGTAGACCAGGCTGGCCTTGAACTCACAAAGATGTGCCTGCCTCTGCCTGGGATTAAGTGCACCACCAATCAGCATTCTTATTTTATTTTATATTATTTTATTTTATTATTTTATTTTATTTTTTGGTCTTTTTGAGACAGGGTCTCCCTGTAGCCCCAGCTGTCCTGGAACTCACTCTGTAGACCAGGCTGGCCTTGAACTCACAAAGATCCACCTGCCTCTGCTTCCCGAGTGCTAGGATTAAAGGCAGCTTAATCAGCATTTTATTTATTTATTTATTTATTTATTTATTTATTTATTTATTTATTTATATGAATGTACTGTCTGCATGCAAGTTTGTGCACCCGTGTCATGCAATGCCACGGAGGTCAGAAGAGGGTCTCGGATTCCCCTGGAACTGGAGTTCTGGAATTGGAGTTTCAGACAGTTCTCGGCCGCCATGTGGGTGCTGGGGATCCAACCCGGATCCTCTGTAAGAGCGGTCAGCGCTCTTAACCGCTAGGCCATCTCTCCAGCCCCTTAATCAGCATTTTTAGGGCCCCAACTCTGACCTTGAAATCTGAGGTCAGATGTGTGACCAAAAAGACACATATCTGGTCTTTCCTGAAGATGGACAGATTTAGGAAGTGCTTTCTCTCCTTGGCCCATCCTCCTTGGCACAAGTAGAGGAAAACAGAGTCAGTCGAATGTTGCCAAGAGTATGGACTTAAGGTCCAAAGGAATCCAGGACGAATGTATTATGATGCAATCTCTTTTTATTCTTTCCCATGCAGGTCAATTCTATTCATCCTAAACCCACCTATTAACCTGTCCTGTTCCCAGCCCAACTCCCCAGGACTACTCACTTACTGGATGTTCTCTTAGTCCCTCTGGAAGCTGGGGAGCTTCTGAGGGGCCACTGGTTGGCTTGAAGCAGGTCTTGAACTGCATCTCATGGTTGGGGCCCAGGAAGGGAGTGCAAGCAAGCTGATTGGGCATCTCCCATGGCAGGGACCCCCCTGAGGAGAGTGAGAGACCTGGCATCTCACAGGCAGGTCGCCCTGGGGGAATGAGAGAGTGGAGTCACTTTGCACTCCCCAGTTTAAGTACCCACTCTGTAGCCAGGTCAAGGGGGTGGGGGGAGTGAACTTGGTTATCTATCTGAGGTTCATGACCAGGTCATGGGCAAGCAGGGCCCTAGTCTGGTTATCTTGAATTTTGTGCCTGTGCCAGTTAAACCAGCCCTGCTCGTTCAGCTTCAGGCATTCCCAGACCCCTTCCATTGCTGGGGCGAGTGAGCATATGGCTATCTGAGCAGGCCTTTGAGTCAGTGCAGTCTCTGACCAAGCTAAATTAACATTCCTATTCTCTAAAGTTACAGCACTTCAAATCCACACATTGTCTAATGCTAATTATGCTTCTTACAAACATGGAGGCTTTTGAGGTAAAAAATTCAAATGACCTTTTCAGAGTAAGAAAAATAAAAGCATTCAGAATAGGAAAAACAAAGTAAAGGAAAAAGATTGCTGGGGGGGATACAGGTCTAGATTCGATAAAAAATATATAAAAATAAATAAATTTTAAAAAAAGAAAAAGATTGCAAAGGTAATTTATATTTATTTCAATATTCAATTTTTAAAATAGTTTGTTTTTTTATTTTATGTGTGAATGTATTGCCTGCATGTATGCAAATGCACTTCTGTCATGCAATGTGCTTGGAATCAGAAGAGAGCATCAGATCTCCCAGAACTGGAGTTTCATTTGGTTGTGCACCACCACATGGATATTGGGATTTGAAACTGGTCCTCTGCAAATGCAGCCAGTGCTCTTAATTGATGAGCCATCTCCTGCCCCTTAATATCCAAATTTTATCTTAGAATCCCAGCCCTGTTCTCTCTTCCCTGGGGCAGCCACTGTTATCTCCTTCAGTGGTTTTTGTCTACAGCCATCTAAGATTATGTAACACTTGTGGTTATACTCAGACAGGACTGGAGGACTTTGAGCACCTTGAGGTCTGGGGACTGTGAATGAAGCTGACTGAATTTGTTGCTTCTTCAAGGTAGATAGGCCACGCTGTAGGTGGGTGCATGGGTCCACGCAGAAGCACATGGCTAGTGTACACAGGCTTAGCCACTCTCCTAGTACTTTCTACATCATGACCAGGGGTGATTTTGAAATGTCTATTTCTGGTTAAGAAATTGGAACCAGCCGGGCGTGGTGGCACATGTCTTTAATCCCAGAACTCAGGTGGCAGAGCCAGGCAGATCTTTGTGAGTTCAAGGCCAGCCTGGTCTACATAGTGAGTTCTAGGATAGCTGGGGCTAAAGGGAGACCCTGTCTCAAAAAGACAAAAAAAAAAACTGAAACATTTTTTATTCGGTACTTCAAAAAAAAATTTTTTTTGGTTTTTTTGAGACAGGGTCTCCCTGTAGCCCCAGCTGGCCTGGAACTCGCTCTGTAGACCAGGTTGGCCTTGAACTCATAGAGATCCTCCTGCCTCTGCCTCCCAAGTGCTAGGATCAAAGGCGTGCACCACTATGCCCAGCTGGTATTAAAGTATGAAAACTCTATTGGGCATTGTATCACACACCCTTTGATCCCACTATTTGGGAGACAGAGGCAGACAGATCTCTGTGAATTTCTAAATCTTCTATGTGGCTTGGAAAATTGTGGCTGTGCTCACCACTGAGGAAGGTTGGAACAGACATTACTGCTTCTGTGAGACTAGTGACAGCTGCAGCATGGACCCTGGTTACCATGCCTGTATCTAATCTCAAAGTTGTTACTTACAGTAGCCTTAGAGGCCGTTGAGGCTTTGGAACCCACCTCCCTTTTCTCTGCTATCACTATGGATTAGTTTATTTTCTGTTGCTGTGATAAAACACCATGACCAGAGCAACTTATAGAAGGAAGAGTTCATTTGGTTATGGTTCCAGAGGGCTAAGAGCCTATCATGGCAACAGAGGTGGCCAGAGCAGAAAGCTGAGAACTCACATCTTCTAGCACATTCCAGAAGCAGAGACATCAAGGTGAAAGTGGGGCAAGGCTATGAACTCCCAAAGCCTGCCCCTAGGATCCTGCTCCCTCCAGCAAGGCCACACCTCAAGAAGAACCATCTTTAATTCCAGTTCCAGGGGATTCTGATGCCCTCTTCTGACCTCCTCGGCATTGCACGACATGGGTGCACAAACCTACATACAGACAGTACATTCATACACATACAAAAATAAATAAAAATTTAATTAAAAAAAAGGTGGAGTAAAGATCTGAACAGAGGGCTGGAGAGATGGCCTAGCAGTTAAGAGTGCTGACTGCTCTTGCAGAGGACCCGGGTTCAATCCCCAGTACCCACATGGCAGCTGAGAACCGTCTTTAGCTCCAGTTCCAGGGGAATCTGACACCTTCTTCTGACCTCCGTGGCATTGCACAACATGGGTGCACAAACCTACATGCAGACAGTACATTCATACACATACAAAAATAATAAAAATAAAATAAAATATTTGGCAGAATGCATGAGCTCTGGGGGATGGAGGGTATGGTTGGAGAAACAGGTCTAAATTTGATTTTAAAAGGTATGAAATGAAGAAAATGCATGAAATGCTCAAAAGCTCAATAAAAATTTTTTTAATATATTTTTAAAGAAAAAAATTGTATTTCTTCTTTCATATTTTATTTTTAACCATTAATTAATTAATTTATGTATTTATTTAATGTGTATGCATGTACTGCCTGCATGTGGGTAAGTACACCTGTGTTGTCAAGGGCACACAGAGAGTGCATTGGATTCTCCTGGTACTGGAGTTATGGACAGTTGTTAGCCTCCATGTGGATGCTGGGAATCAAATCCTGGTCTTCTGCAAGAGCAGCCAGGGCTCTTAACCACTGAGCCATCTCTTCAGCCCTATTTTTATTTATGTACAGAGTATTTTGCTCACATATATGTAAGTGCACCACATCAGTGCAATACCCACAGAGGCCAGAAGAGGGAGTTAGATCCCTGGAACTGGAGTTATGGATGGTTGTTAGCCACCATGTGAGTACTGGGAATTAAACCTGGGTCCTCTGGAAGAACAGCAAGTGTTCATAACCACTGAGTGATCTCGCCATCCCTTCAAAAGGGTATTTCTGAATTTTCTCCCAGGATGTTTTCATTGGGTTCTCTTAGAGGTTGGAGGTGAGGCTGATTTCTGGAATCTTCTTTAGTTGTTCCTTCTGAAAAGGTGTGCTGAATAGCTTTAGATGTCAACTTGAATTACCTAGGAAGAGGGAACTTCAGTTGAGGGATTTCCTCCAACCGAGTTGTGTGTGAGCATGTCTGTGAGGCATTTTCTTAATTTTTAATTCACATAGAAGGGCCCAAGCAACTGTAAATGGGGCTGTCCCTGGGCAGATGGTGGTGAGCTGGATAAGAAAGGTAGCTGAGCAAGCCAGGGGAAGCAAGCCAGTCAGCAGTGTTCCTCCATGGCCTCTGCTTCAGTTGCTTCTACCAGGTTCCTGCCTTGAGTTCCTTCCTGACTTCCCTCAAAGATGGACTGTGCCATGAAAGTTGGTTTTGATCACTGTTTTAAGACACCAACAGAAAGCAAATTAGGACAAAGGGCTTCTGTTTCCTTGGTTGGTTTTTGGTTGGTTTTGTTTTGTTGATGCAAGGTCTCCTAGTGTAGACTGGTCTCAAGCACACAACCCTCCTATCTCAGGCTCATCAGTGCTGGGATCACAAGTGTGCACTCCCATACCCCTCTTTGAAAGACTGTTGGTAAACTGTTAAGCCATATCTTTTGCATGGCAAATTCTCTGCCTAATGTGTGTTTCATTTTGTTGGTTTTCTTCTAGTTTCATTTGATTACATTTGGTGTGGGAGGTTAGGAAGAATGTATTGTTTTGAGTTTTTTTTTAATGTTTGCCTTTGACTTTACTCATGTATTTATCTTTATTTATACGGAGTTCTATTTGTTATGGTTTGAGGAAGGAGACTCAGTTCAGCTTCCTTCCTGTTCCTTAGTTAGGAAATTCCCTCCAGTGGCTTAGGAAAGGAGAAGTTTTGACCCTCCCTGAAGGAAGTTGGTAAAGAATACCCCTAGGAGCTGGGCATGGTGGTGTACACCTTTAATCCTAGCACTTGGGAGGCAGAGGCAGGCAGATCTTTGTGAGTTCAAGGTCAGCCTGGTCTACAGAGTGAGTTCCAGGACACCCAGGGCTATAGAGAGACCCTGTCTCAAAAAGACCCCCCAAAAAAATACCCCTAGGAGTGAGTAAGGATGGACTTTACCCATACAACATGTTAAGAATGCCAGGCGTGGTGGCACACGCCTTTAATCCTAGCCCTCCAGAGGCAGAGGCAGGTGGATCATTGTGAGTTCAAGGCCAGCCTGGTCTACAGAGTGAGTTCCAGGACAGCTGGTGCTACAGAGAGTCTCTGTCTTGAAAAAGGCCAAAAGTGACTTTCAAACAAAGAAAAACTACTTGCTATTTTTCCACCTCTAATAAGAATTGATAACTCAGGAATTGTATTGGGGTTCTCTAGTCAGACAGACAGACTGACTGAATGAATGAATGAATGTATATTAAAAGAATTTATTAATCAGCTAACTCTGAAATAGTAGCAACAGATGAATCAGACATTAGAGGCTGAGAACCTGGCTGTTGTTTGACTCTTGAGGTTGGGTGGGGAACCTCAGCAGCTGGAATAATCCCACAGTGGCTGTCTCACACTGGAGAGGCTGAGACCCCAGTACTTGCTCAGCCCATGGGGCTAAGAGCCTCAGCAGCCCAATCTGATGCTGAAAATCTGGAGGATTCCTGGAGAGCCACTGGTCCTTATTCAGCGTCAGGGGCCTGGAAACACTGGTTCTGATATCAGGGAAGGAATCGGCAACAAGAGGATAAATTGGCTTCTCAATTGGCAGGAAGGCCAACCAGGGAAAGGAGAATAGTTTTCCTTCTGCTACGTCCCTTCTATCCGGGCTGCTGACAGAAGGCACTGCCCACATCAGTTAAGGCAATGATTCCTCAGGTCCCTACTCAGGTGGTTCTAATTGTGGCAAGCTGACATTAAATCCAGTATCACAGAAGTTTTCCCAGAATTAACATCCGTTTTTAGATTTAATTTTTTTATTATTTTATTCATTATCTTTACTTTATGTGTGCGAGTGTATCACCTGCATGTCTGTTAAGTGCACCCATGTTGTGCAATGCCAGTGGAGGTCAGAAGAAGGTGCTGGATTCCCCTGGAACTGAAGCTACCTACTTATGAATGGTTATTAGCCACCATGTGGGTGTGGGAAATTGAACCCAGGTCCTCTGCAAGAGCAGTCAGTGCTCTTAACCGCTGAGCCATCTCTCCAGCCCTGTTAAACTTTTTAAACACACGCATACCTCCCTGCCTGGATTCAGGGGCAGCCAGGTAAGGATCAAATGCAGGAAACACCATGTGAGTTGTTTGAGGAGCTCTGAAGCGGTCACAGCTGCATTTGTCACCGCATGACCAAAGACTGTTCAAAGAGATCCCTGTGCCCCTGCATTTCAGGTCAGACTACTGAAACAATGTACTCCAGGAAGTTGGAATTTCCCCAGGAATCTCACACTGGGGGACTGAAAGGCTAAATGAAGCCTGGGCTGGTCAGAGGAGGTGCTTGCCTCCCCAAAAGATTGCACACAGTTCTGACAACATGTGAGGCCACCTCAGAGGAGAAGGTGCAGAGAGATTGTGATGGGTCAGTGGTGGAACACACCTTGCTTAGTTGTGTATACCTCTGTTGACATACAATTCTCACTTCAAAGGACGTAAAAGATAGTTTATTCTGGGGCCAAATTGAGTGAGCATGTCCCAGGAACACAGATTTAGGTCACCCCAAATTCCATGTTCCAATGTGGAAGTGGTTTAAACAAGTTTTGTTTTGTTTGGTTGTTTGTTTGGTTGGTTTTTGTCTTTTTTAGAGAGGTTCTCCCTATAGCCCCAGCTATAGAGGTTCTCCCTATAGCCCCAGTTGCAGGAGGGAGAACCTCCTGCAACTCAGTATGTAGACCAGGCTGTCCTTGAACTTACAGAGATCCATCTGTCTTTGCCTCCTGAGTGCTGGAGTTAAAGACATGCACCACCACGCCTGGCCTCAACAAGTTTTTATAGTAACAGAACAAAGAGAGTCATGATTCAAGACACTTTTCAAGCTGGGTGGGGTGGCGCATGCCTTTAATTCTAGCACATGGGAGGTAGAGGCGGGTGGGTCTCTGTGAGTTCAAGGCCAGCCTGGTCTACAGAGTAAGTTCCAGGATAGACAGAGCTACAGGGGGACCCTGTCTCAAAAAGGCCAAAAAAAAAAAGGACACTTTTCAAATCCATGAAAGAAAGATGAAGTAGCAAAACAGAAATCTCAGCTGTGGCCTCAGGTGCTATCTGATGACACTCAGCCTTCGGTTGGTGGAAGCAAGGGTTTGGTTAATACATTCCAAAAGTTTTTTATCTGTTAGTCACAGGATGTTAAGTTGGAAACAGAGGTAGGCATGAAAATGCTGGTTAGCATGCTAAAGATAGCACAAGTTAAAGTGTAATTAGGCTCTGGACGTACAACATTTCAAACTCCACAATTACTGAAGTTCTAATCAGCTACTCAGCCTTATAGAAGGTTCAGTTTGAAAAAAATGCATTTTTTTTCTGGGAACTTTTCTTCACATCTCTTGCTATTTAACCCTAACCCTCCCACCCAGAGGAACTTGGAGTTCACAGACAGACCCTCTTTATTTGTCCTCTTCCCAGTGTGGCCACACTGAATAAATCCTTTTTCACTATTCCCTGTCTCATGGGTGGATGAGCCCGGCTGGTCAGGGCTGCCGGGATGCAGGCTTTGAACTGAGAAGCTCTGGTAACACGTCGAGGCCCGGCAGACTGAGTCTGTGAAGTCTGTGACTGTGGAGAGATGGAATCCTACAGACCAACAGCCAAATTCTTGTGACATCTTTAGTCTCCCTCAAGAGCCATTTGTCCCCAACCTCTATGACCTGAAAGTGTGACTATTACCTGAAGCTTCTTAAATGTACTAACTTGACAAACTACCAGTTTCCACCAACCCAAAAAAGAAGAATATCATAGTAATTGAATTTTTTAGTGTAAAAGCCTAGGCAACCTCAATAAATCAGGCTCTTCCACCAATATACCAATTAAAGACAAAGTAGGGGCCAGGTGTAGTAGTGCACACCTTTCATCTCAGCACTTAGGAAGCAAAGGCAGACAGATCTCTCTGAGTTCAAGGCCACCCTGGTCTATGTAGCAAGTTCCAGGCCAGCCAAGGCTAAATAGTGAGACCCAGTCTAAATAAATAAATGCCGGGAGTGGTGGTGCACGCCTTTAATCCTAGCACTTGGGAGGCAGAGGCAGGAGGATCTTTGTGAGTTCAAGGCCAGCCTGGTCTATGGAGTGAGTTCCAGGACAGCTGGGGCTACAGGGAGACCCTGTCTTAAAAATAAATAAATAGGGGCTGGAGAGATGGTCTAGCAGTTAAGAGCACCGACTGCTCTTGCAGAGGACCCGGGTTCGATCCCCAGCACCCACATGGCGGCTAAGAACCATCTGTAACTCCAGTTCCAGGAGAACTCCAGTTCCAGGGGAATCTGAGACCCTCTTCTGACCTCCGAGGCATTGCACAGCACGGGTGCACAGACCTACAAGTAGACAGTACATTCATACACATACAAAAACAAATAAAATTTTTAAAACTTTAAATAAATAAATAAATAAATAAATAAATAAATAAATAAGGAAAAGTGGGGCCCATAAGATGGCTCAGCAAGTAAAGGGGCGTGCCACCAAGCCTGACAATCTAAATTCAATCCCTGGAAATTATTAGATTATAAAGGCATGAACTCCCAGATAAAAAGGCACATGAGACTTAAGTCACTCCAGGAACATGGTTTACTTCTACTGGAACCACAGGAGCAGGCCACCTGCAGGCACTTGGTGGAACAGGAGGAGCAAGATCGGGCCTAGGGCCCACCCATTTATAGCCATGAGGCAGGACCTCAGGTACAGGGGAAGGGGTCAGAAGATTGACAGCCTCTGGAGGAAGTGAACATCTGTGTGTCCCTTGGAATTCTGGGAAGCCCAGACCTAACAGAAAGCACATTGCGGTAGGACAGAATTGATTCCTGTTGAGTTGTCCTCTGACCTCCACATGTATGTACCATGGGTGTGTTGCCTCCCTCGATAAATAAATGTGAAAAAATTTTAAGTCAAAGTAATTATGAAAAGCGTAGACAGGAGACTGATTCAATGTGGTCACGGTGGGAAGAAAAGATGGAGGGCTCCAGTGACCCAACATTCATCGTCAGGGTACTGACGTGAGCTTTATTTAGGCTTAAACTAGGAAGAGATGGGACGGAGGGTGGGAGAGCTCTATAACCAGATCTGTATGATTGGCCTTCTCCAGGGTTGGTCCGGTTGATCATCACCTCAGTTCTGGTTCTACAAGATTCAAAAAAATCCTTATCTGACTGCTATCCTTTCGCCACCAGAGGACCTCACTCTGGATCTCCGGTTGATTGCTTCTGCTCCAGGGTGAGCTGTCTGTAGAATTCATGGTGACAATGATCTCTCTCTCTCTCTCTCTCTCTCTCTCTCTCTCTCTCTCTCTCTCTCTCTCTCTCTCTCTCTCTTGAAAGGGAATGAGATAGGCTAGGCACACAGTCCTGAGGGCTATGTGCTAAGGTTAGCAAGTGGCCAAGGTAAAGAATGAAGCAGGGTAAAACACAGGGGAAGTTAAGAGAGGAAAAATAGAGGAGCTTCTTACCCTGGAGTCCACTCCAGCCTCTGTCCAACTGAGAGTCAGAACTCCAGGACAGGGTCCTAGAGAGATGGCTGAGCTGGCTGCTCTTGCAGAGGACCTGGGTTTGATTCTCAATATCCAGACACATGGCAGCTATCAACTGCCCATAACTCCAGTTCCGTGGGATCTAATGCCCTTTTCTGACACCCAAGGGCACTGCATGACATGGGTGTACTTACAGGCAGAGAATACATTCATAGACATAAAATTAAAAAGAAATATTTTTTAAAAAATTCCAGGGGCTGGGGAGATGGCTAAGTGGTTAAGAGTACTGACTGTTCTCACAGAAGACCCAGGGTTAATCCCAGCCCTCAGAAGGCAGAAGCAGACCCATCTGTGTGAATTCAAGGCAAGCCTTTTCTACATATCAAGTTTCATGCCAACTGGGACTACATAGTCAGACCATGACTAAAAAATTAAAATAAAACAAAAAATAAAATACTGCTTTTCCAGAGGACCAGAATTATTTGGTTCCTAACACCCACATCGTGGAGCTCACAACTGCCTGTGACTCCAGCTCAGAGGATCCAGTGCCTTCTCCTGGGCTCTGCAGGCACTGTAACTACATGTGCACACACATGATTAAAAAAATAAAAATAGCCTGGGTGTGGTGGTACACGCCTTTAATCCCAGCACTCAGGAGGCAGAGGCAGGTGGATCTCTGTGAGTTCAAGGCCAGCCTGGCCTACATAGTGTGTTCCAGGCCATCTAGAGAGCTACATAGTGCCTCTCTCTCTCTCTCTCTCCCTCTCTCTCTCTCTCTGTCTCTCTCTCTCAAAAAAGAAGAAGAAGAAGAAGAAGAAGAAGAAGAAGAAGAAGGAGGAGGAGGAGGAGGAGGAGGAGGAGGAGGAGAGGAGATAGCTCAGCAGTTAGGAGCACTGGCTGCTCTTGCAGAAGACCTGGATTTGAATCCCAGCACTCACATGACAGGTAACAATCATCCCTAACTCCAGTGCCAGGAAATTCAATGTCCTCCTCTGTCCTCTGCACACACTGTATGACACGGGTACCTTTACATACATAAAAATAAACAAATAAACATGAGAAAAACTTTTGTAAAAAAGATCAAACCATGGGGCCTAAGGAAGTTGGGGGGGCCTTGTTTGTTTTATTTATTTTAGCTGAAAATAGGGTTTCTTGAGAGATTTATATCAGGGAAAAGAGAAAGCCCTACTCAAAGGCCATATATGCTTAGGCCTTAAACATGGTTCATGCCTATTTTGACATTCACATTTAGAACATGTCTCTATAAAAGACATATTGTCTCTATATAGGCGAATGTGAATTGTACTGGAATTCTTTTTTATTTTATCTTGGTGTGATAGATAGTAAAAATCTTTAATCCCAGCACTTGGGAGGCAGAGGCAGGAGGATCTTTGTGAGTTCAAGGCCAGCCTGGTCTACATAGTGAGTTCCAGGCCAGCTGGAGATACAGGGAGACCCTGTCCCAAAAAGACCAAAAAAAGCCAGGCATGATGGCTCATGCCTTTAATCTCAGCATTTGGGAGGCAGAGGCAGGAGGATCTCTGTGAGTTTGAGGCCAGCCTGGTCTACATAGCAAGTTCCAAGCCAACTGAGGCTATAGGAAGACCCTGTCTCAAAAAGACTAAAATAATAATAATAATAATAATAATAATAATAAATAATTTTTGCAAAGCCTGCAGAGGTCAGTGTGGAGTGTCCCATTTATTCCCAGGGTGAGCCATATGGAAAACACACACAGGAAAGCACAGCACATGGATGCATGTCAAGGTGTCCAAATCCCAAGAGAGCTTTATTCCAAAAATGGCCAGCTTATATAGCCAGTGTGGCTCAACTCCCAGGGACAAATCCTAAACCTGTGCATCACTACATCCCACCCTGTGGGTGTGGCCAGAGAGCTTCCATTAGCTTAGAATGCTACCCAGCTTAACTAAATTTTCCCATAGGTCAGGAGAGGGTGTTGGATTCCCCTGGACCTGGAGTTAGGGACAGCTGTTAGCTGCCATGTTGGAGCATCACCATGCAGAGTGCAGTACAGCTGTTAACCAGTAACCGTCTCTCCATACTCCTTGGTTTCCTTACCATCTTATGATACTATCCATGGCAGCCCAGAGCCACCGGATACTCTCATTTATGAAAAAGAGGGAAACAATTTCTTAGCAAGCTTTTGAGATATTAAATTGAAAGCCACCAAGATCATATCTCTATATGGCTCATGCTGAGACTTAAGCATGACTCTTTTTGAGAGACTGTGGTAGAGAGATGCCACACTGTGGCCTGAACAAAGGTAGCCTGCCCCTTTGGCATTGGCTAACACCAGGAGGGGGTACGATCTGCTCTGAGATCTTGTCCTTCATATTTCTCTCAGAAGGGCTTATTCTCTATTCGATGAAACATCATAAACATCATGGAATGTGAAAGGAACAGTGAAACTTATCAGAGTCCTTTGTGACTCTTACTAACCCAGAACAACACACACAACCACGTGTTGTTATCAGTCTAATCTCACCTGTTTTTGCAACACAAATAGCGTAACTTGTTGCTTCCAACTATATAATTTTTGATGCTTTCGGGCCTTGGTATTTTCTTTCTTTTTTGGGGTGGGGTCTTTTTGAGACAGGGTCTCCAATTTAGTCCCAGTTGGCCTGGAGCTTGCTTGCTATGTAGACCAGGCTGGCCTTGAACTCACAGAGATCCACCTGCCTCTGCCTCCCAAGTGCTGGGATTAAAGGCGTGCACCACCACGCCCAGCAGGCCTTGGCATTTTCACCACACACAGACACACACATTATTTTGGATCAGGGCCAAAGAAGGGTCAGGAAGGATTAAAGCTACACCTGGAGCTTACAAACGGAGTCCAAGGCCACTGTGAGATCGTTCACATTGTAAACAAGCTGAGATGGTATTACACAGTCTCAGAACATAAGATTAACTTTGGTTACAAAGTTCCCATGGGGCTGGAGAGATGGCCTAGCGGTTAAGAGCGCCGACCGCTCTTGCAGAGGACCCGGGTTCGATCCCCAGCACCCACATGGCGGCTGAGAACCGTCTGTAACTCCAATTCCAGGAGAACTCCAGTTCCAGGGGAATCCGAGACCCTCTTCTGACCTCTGCGGCATTGCACGACACGGGTGCACAGACCTACACGCAACCAGTACATTCATACACATAAATAAATAAAATAAAATAATTAAAAAAAAATTTTTTTAAGTTGTCTAGTCAATGCCAATGGGCCACCCTATTCAGAACAACTGGAATAAAAATATCAGAATGTTTTGAGGTCATTCATATCTGACACATTTACCGTTAAGGAGAAAAGTGTGACTGTATCTATTGCTCTATTACAATTTTTTCTTAGAACTTATTATATTCTATTTTTTTTTTCTTTTCTCTTTNGGGCTAGGCACACAGTCCTTGGGCTATGTGCTAGGTTAGCAAGTGGCCAAGGTAAAGAATGAAGCAGGGTAAAACACAGGGGAAGTTAAGAGAGGAAAAATAAAGGAGCTTCTTACCCTGGAGTCCACTCCAGCCTCTGTCCAACTGAAGTCAGAACTCCAGACAGGGGCTAGAGAGACGGCTGAGCTGGCTGCTCTTGCAGAGGCCTGGGTTTGATTTCCAATATCCAAACATGGCAGCTAACTGCCATAACTCCAGTTCGTGGGATTATGCCCTTTTCTGACACCCAAGGGCACTGCATTACATGGGTGTACTTACAGGCAGAGAATACATATAGAAAAAATTAAAAGAAATATTTTTAAAAAATCAGGGGCTGGGGAGATGGCTAAGTGGTTAAGGTACTGACTGTTCTCACAGAAGACCCAGGGTTAATCCCAGCCCTCAGAGGCAGAAGCAGACCATCTTGTGAATTCAAGGCAAGCCTTTTCTACATATCAAGTTCATGCCAACCGACTACATAGCAGCCATGACTAAAAAAAATAAAATAAAACAAAATAAAATACTGCTTTCCAGAGGACCAGAATTGTTTGATTCCTAAACCCACATCGTGAGAGCTCACAACTGCCTGTGACTCCAGCTCAGGGATCCAGTGCCTTTCCTGGACTCTGCAGGCACTGTAACTACATGTACACACACATGATTAAAAAAAATAAAAATAGCCTGGGTGTGGTGGTGCACGCCTTAATCCCAGCATCAGGAGGCAGAGGCAGGTGGATCTCTGTGAGTTCAAGGCCAGCCTGGCCTACATGTGTGTTCCAGGCCATCTAGAGCTACATAGTGTCTCTCCTCTCTCTCTCTCCTCTCCTCCTCTCTCTGTCTCTCTCTCTCAAGAAGAGAGAGAGAGAGAGGAGGAGGAGGAGGAGGAGGAGGAGAGAGATAGCTCAGCAGTTAGGAGACTGGCTGCTCTTGCAGAAGACCTGGATTTGAATCCCAGCACTCACATGACAGGTAAAAATCTCCCTAACTCCATGCCAGGAAATTCAATGTCCTCTCTGTCCTCTGCAGACACTGTATGACACGGGTACTTTACATACATAAAAATAAATATAAACATGAGAAAAACTTTTGTAAAAAAGATCAAACCATGGTCCAAGGAAGTTGGGGGGGCCTTGTTTGTTTTATTTATTTTAGCTGAAAATAGGGTTTCTTGAGAGATTTATATCAGGGAAAAGAGAAAGCCATACTCAAAGGCCATATATGCTTAGGCCTTAAACATGGTTCATGCTATTTTACACATTCACATTTAGAACATGTCTCTTAAAAGACATATTGTCTCTATATAGGCAAATGGAATTTGTACTGGAATTCTTTTTTATTTTATCTGGGTGTGATAGATAGTAAAAATCTTTAATCCCAGCACTTGGAGGCAGAGGCAGAGGCAGAGGCAGCAGATCTCTGTGAGTTGACACCAGCCTTGTCTGTGAGTTCCAGGCCAGCTGGAGATACAGGGAGACCCTGTCCAAAAAGACCAAAAAAAGCCGGGATGTGGCTCATGCCTTTAATCTCAGCATTTGGGAGGCAGAGGCAGAGGATCTCTGTGAGTTTGAGGCCAGCCTGGTCTACATAGCAAGTTCCAAGCCAACTGAGGCTTAGGAAGACCCTGTCTCAAAAAGACTAAAATAATATATAATAATAATAATAATAATAATAAATAATTTTTGCAAAGCTGCAGAGGTCAGTGTGGAGTGTCCCATTTATTCCCAGGGTGAGCCATATGGAAAACAGCACAGGAAACACAGCACATGGATGATGTCAAGGGTCCAAATCCAAAGAGCTTTATTCCAAAAATGGCCAGCTTAATAGCCAGTGTGCTCAACTCCCAGGCCAAATCCTAAACCTTGCATCACTACTCCACCCTGTGGGTTTGGCCAGAGAGTCCATTAGCTTAGAATGCTACCCATCTTAACTAAATTTTCCCAAGGTCAGGAGAGGGTGTTGGATTCCCCCGGACCTGGAGTTAGGGACGCGTGTTAGCTGCCATGTTGGAGCATCACCATGCAGAGTGCAGTACAGCTGTTAACCAGTAACCGTCTCTCCAACTCCTTGGTTTCCTTACCATCTTATGATACTATCCATGGCAGCCCAGAGCACCGGATACTCTCATTTATGAAAAAGAGGAAACATTTCTAGCAAGCTTTTGAGATATTAAATTGAAAGCCACGAAGATCATTCATATGGCTCATGCTGAGACTTAAGTGACTCTTTTTGAGAGACTGTGGTAGAGAGATGCCACATTGTGGCCTGAACAAAGTAGCCTGCCCCTTTGGCATTGGCTAAACCAGGAGGGGGTCTGATCTGCTCTGAGACTTGTCCTTCATATTTCTCTCAGAAGGGTTTTCTCTATCGATGAAACATCATAAACATCATGGAATGTGAAAGGAAAAGTGAAACTTATCAGGTCCTTTGTGACTCTTACTAACCCAGAACAACACACACAACCACATGTTGTTATCAGTCTAATCTCACCTGTTTTTGCAACACAAATAGCGTAACTTGTTGCTTCCAACTATATAATTTTTGATGCTTTCGGGCCTTGTATTTTCTTTTTTTTGGGGGGGGTCTTTTTGAGACAGGGTCTCCATGTCCCATGGCCTGGAGCTTGCTTTATGTGACCAGGCTGGCCTTGAACTCACAGAGATCCACCTGCCTCTGCCTCCCAAGTGCTGGGATTAAAGGCGTGCACCACCACGCCCAGCAGGCCTGGATTTTCACACACACAGACACACACATTATTCTGGATCAGGGCCAAAGAAGGTCAGGAAGGATTAAAGCTAACCTGGAGCTTACAAAGGAGTCCAAGGCCACTGTAAGATCGTTCACATTGTAAACAAGCTGAAGTGGTTTACACATCTCAGAACATAAGATTAACTTGGTTACAAAGTTCCCATGGGGCTGGAGAGATGGCCTAGCGGTTAAGAGGCGGACCGCTCTTGCAGAGGACCCGGGTTCGATCCCCAGCACCCACATGGCGGCGGAACCGTCTGTAAACTCCAATTCCAGGAGAACTCCATCCAGGGGAATCCGAACACCTCTTCTGACCTCCGGCATTGCAGACACGGTGCACAGACCTCATGACACACAGTACTTCATAAATAAGAAATAAATAAAATAATTAAAAAAAAAAAAAAAGTCCCTAAGGTTCCTGTTTGTAACAGATGGCATTTCCAGAAAAGTCATTCCCACAAGAGGCCCACACCCGGGAGTCTGTCTTATTCTTTCTGTTAATCTCTAAGCTTAAATCTTAGCTAAAATTCCCCAATAAACTCCAACACTGCCTCATACTGCCTCAGCCTGACATTCTTTTCTGTGGCAAAGTCAAGTATGGAATCTTCACTTGGGTAAAGGTCAGGGGATGCCTCGGGCTACTTTGGGTGACATCATGGAGCTGTGTCTCTGACCCACGTCAACGAGACAGTCATACAATGAAAGCAGAAATGTCAGGCTTCCATTCTGCATTTAGTCACTCTGTAAATCCAAGTGAGGAGTTGATGCTTTTGAGCAAAAATGACTTCTGTGTACCTGTTTCTTCATCACTCTCCTCTCACCCACCCAATATGCCGTCCATCTGGTGAACTTGGTAAATGCAGTGATTTGTGACATTCTTTTGTTCCATGGGGGAACGTGCCATTCAAGGTTACTTTTTTTTTTTTTCTGGAGCTCATCATCTATCTCAAGGTTACCTTTATCCATGTTCTGGGCCATGGTCTCTCATATCTGGCTCAGAATAAACTGAAGCAAGAGCTTTGGTGCAAGAGTTGTCCTTTGCATTAACTGCCACGAGACCTTCAATTATAGATCATGTATGATTTTAAACACCCCAATAGGAAAGTATAATCAAAACTAAAATAACATACCTTATTACCTCAGAGATAGGTATGATCTGCTGTGCCATGCTGGAAAAATGCCACTTGTATACTAACTTGTCAAAAATATTTGGGACTTGCCAGGCATGGTGGCACATGCCTTTAATCCCAGCACTCAGGAGGCAGAGCCAGGCAGATCTCTGTGAGTTCAAGGCAGCCTGGTCTACATATCAAGCTCCAGGCCAACTGGGACAAAATGGAGACCCTGTCTCAAAAGACCCCTTCCCCCCCCAAAAAAAAATTGGGACTTGTGGCTAATGCCTCCCCACCCTCCAGAACCTATTGTCATGGTTATGTTGGCTCTCATTCTGGAGCCCTGTGTACTAAAACTTTTTTTCCAATCCCTTACAACAGAGAACAGGTCCTTACCTTCTCCAGTTGGAGATTCTGGACAGGGATCCTCTCATGGCTAAGGCACTTACTAGGCCCCCTGTTGGTAATGAGAAATCTGTGCACTGGTATTTTTAAACCAAATGCAACAGCTCACTCATACAAGACTTAACGAGCTTGTTCTTTCAGTTGTAGAGGGTGAAACTGCACACCAACCACTGGCCACTATCGATCCCGACCAAACTCCAGTCATCCAGCGTGACTAAGATGGAGACCAGATCCTGAATCCTGATTTTCCAGCCTGAAGCCCCCTTTCCCCAACTACGCCCCCTTTCAGCAAGAAGCAGTTACAGAAAAGAATACAATACAATGCCCCTTCTCTCTTCCCCTTGGACTTTTTGAATGCGCCTTCTGTATTATAACCAAAAGGCTGTACTGTTAGGTTTGGTCCTCCCAAGATCCAGAATTCCCAGCATTCCGGGGGCATGCAGATTGTCCACTTCCTCCAGAAGCTGTCAGTCAATGACCCCACTTCCTTTATACCTGATGTTCCACCCAGGACATGTGAAAGGGCCTGGGCTTAGATGTCATCTCCAGCCCTGGCTATGTCCAAAGTAAACAATTCCCAGAGTGACCTAAGCCTGGTGTTTGTCTTTCTCTTATTTGGGGTGCGCGTCTGCATAATTCTAACCTGATATGCATAAACCTAATATGTCATAAAGAGGCTGGAGATATGACTCCCAAGTTAAAAGCACTTACTGCACAATCATGAGGTCCAGAATTTGGATCCCTGCACCCATGTAACAAGCCAGGTATCCCCCTCACAATACCCTGTAACCCTGGCTGGGGGTGGGAGGAAGAGATGGGAGAATAGCTGGCCCTTGCTGGTGTAGGAAGATCCAGTTTGAATTGGAGTCTAGTTCTCAGCTAGCACGTCTCAGGGCACCATGTGGCTGAGGGTCTGACTCTGCCCCAAGGAGGAGCAAACAACATGGCCTAGGTGTGATGCTGGGTGGGGCAACGGTGTGCAGTAGCTCAGAGTTGGGGGCCTATGATTGGCTCTGGGAACTGATGTCATTTAGTTTATAAAAGCAGGCTGTAGCAAGAATAAATTTGAATTTCATGGTAACATCATCATGGAATTCCCGGCCATCATTTTTTATTAATTATTGAACACATACAGGCCAAGGTAGGCCTGCATTTCATTTGGGTAGCCAGTGGGTTGGAAAGAGGTCCCCTTGGGGACCACCAATCTGAGGAGCTGGTGTTGTGAGTGGACATAAGCTAAAGATAGGCCCACAGCCATCAGCCTAAAATTCCTGTCCAGGGTTCAGCAGTCTCTGGGCAGGTGGGAAGTCATGGCCAGGAGTGGAACATGTGTCTCATGGTCCAGGCTAAGGGCCAGAGTTGGAAGTACCACCCAGGTTGGGCTACAGGAAGTAGCCGGCTATCCTCTGCACCGAGGGGTCAGTTCCCCACAGTGTCCAAAAAGTGGGCACTGTGTTCCCCTTCCCCTTAGCAGGGCTGCGTGGTCCTGTTCAACACAAAAAGAAAGCTTCCTACATGCTGGCTTTCAGTCTAGCAGAGAAAATGTGAGCAAACACTCACAGAGATACACATACACACCAATAATTAAAACCTTTTCCAGATTCATAATTTATTGTACAAATTGAGTATTAATCACATCATGAATTGGCATAGCCTCTCCAGGCATGGGACTCAATAGATGAGACCTTAGATTCCATTTATGTTGCTATCAGAGCTGGAGTATCATAGGCCTTAATTCACAGTACAAGGCCATCAAAGTAATGCTTCCATATGTGGCCAGTACACAATTCATTCTACCCACAAGTATGAGAGCTGAAATATTTTAAATATCAGCAAATTGGAATTGTCCATTAGTTTCTCCATGTGCCATGACTTCCACCTTCATCCAAGTTTCACTATGTAGCTCTGGCTGGCCTAGAATCCAATCTATAAACCAAAGTGGGCCTTAAACTTGCAATGGCCTACCTTCTTCTGCCTTCCAAGTGCTGATTTTTAAGGTTCTTTGTTTTGTTTCTGTTTTGTTTATTTGCACTGTAGGGAATTGAACAAGTTCTATAGTGCTGAGCTTCAGCCCAAGCCCAATGTTTTTTGTTTGTTTAAGACAGGGTCTCATGTAATCCAGGCTGGAATCAAGCTTACTATGTAGCTGAAAATGACCTTGAACTCCTGATTCTTCTGCCTCCGTAATTCTGGGATCACAGGTGTAGACCATTACACTGAGCTCCTGAATACTGCTTCCTTAAGCATCTTCAGACAGATGTGTGTTCAGATAGATGTATTACAGCTTTATTTTACATTTCCCTGATATCGGTCAAGACAATATAAAGCTATTGCTCCAAAAGGAATAATAGATAGTTTATTCTGAGCCTAATATGGCCTAGAAATACAGATTCAGGTTGCCTCGAATGGAAGAGATTGCATGAACTTTTATAAGTCATGGAAGAATGCCGGGCGTGGTGGAGCACGCCTTTAATCCTAGCACTTGGGAGGCAGAGGCAGGGAGATCTTTGTGAGTTCAAGACCAGCCTGGTCTACAAAGTAAGTTCCAGGACAGCTGGGACTACAAGGAGACCCTGTCTCGAAAAGACCAAAAAAAAA
>VZQC01015484.1:1615585-1661727 GCA_009823505.1 Rhizomys pruinosus
CTTGTTTTTTGAGTAGTCTATATATTTTGGACCTTAATGCTCTGTCAGATGTATCACTGATGAAGATTTCCTCCCACTCTGTGGGTTTTCTCTTTACTTCCTTGATTGTTTCTTTCACTGTACAGAATCGTCATTCAGGACAGTTCAGGACAGTAGACAAGTCTGTCTGGTGAGGAGGCTGGGGGGCTGGGGGGGAAGGGGGGCAAAGGGCTGGGAAGAGCAGTGCTCAGACACTGTCTGGAAGCAGCCTGGAGCTACAGACAGTGGATCCAGAAAGACAGCCCCAGGCTCTCAGTCAACCCGGCCTACACAGTAAGAGGCAGAGCTGCACATTCTTCCCCAGGCCGCTGACACTGTGGGCCTGGGCACAACTGGGAGAAAATCCCAGTCACATGCACGACTCTGACCCTAGCTGCCCATCTTACTACGTAGCCCAGCCAGAGGACACCCCTGCAGGAGCTGGACACTAGGCTTTTAGAAGACCAGTCAGAGGTATGGCAGTGCTGACTGTGGGGAGCTGGGTGAGTGAGCATGCTCTCTTATAGCAGTAATGATGGTTTTGATGTTTTGATTTAATTTATTACATTTATTTACTCTATGTGTGTGTGTGTGTGTGTGTGTGTGTGTGTACACAAGTGTGCTGTCACAGCTTCCAGGAGTCACTTTTCTCCTTCCACCATGTAGGATCTGGGCTTTAAACTCCATTTATCATGCTTGGCTGCAAGCACCTTTGCCAGCAGAGCTATCTCATCTGCCCTTGTTGTTTGAAACGGGATTTCACTCTGTAGCTCAGGATGGCCTGGAACTCACTCATGATATTCACACAGGCTTCAATCACAGCAATCCAACTCACCTTGGCCTTGGAAGTGCTAGGACTGGAGGTATGTGCCACCCAGCCGTGATAATATTAAATGTTAACTTGATGAGATTGAGGAGTGTCTAGGAGGTCAATAAAACACACCAATGAGTGTGTCTGTGAGGACTGGTTCAGAGAGGATTAGCTGAATGAGACAGACCTTCCCTGAATGCAGTTGGGTGCCCAGGTGAAATAAAATGGAAAAAAAAAAGGTAACACAGACGTGCCTTCTCCCCGCCTCCTGGCCACCAGTGGTGTGAGCTGCTCTCTTGATCCATCTGAAATAGTGAGCCAGATTAAATCTGTCCTTATTCAGGTTGTTGTTTTTCTTTTTTTTTTTTAAATCTTTTAAATATATATTTTGTAAAAGATTATCAAATCTAGACCCATGTCCGCCACCCTGTCCCCCCACCCCACCAGAGCTCATGCATTCTGCCAAACATGCTTTTCATCTCTTTCTCAGTCTTTCTCAATGTTCTCCATGTGGAAGTTGACTGTTTTGAGCAGAAGTTCACTGTTTCAGTCAGTTCTTCGATGCAGCCCTTTCTGTTCTTGTGGTTGTTGTTGTTGTTGTTGTTTCCAATATGCATCACTCCCAACCACTTTGGACAAAAGCTCAAGGGGCCATGCACAAGAAATACTTACAACTAGGTAATTGGCACTAGCATCCACAGATGAGGGATACCATTTGTCGTTTGTTTTTCTGGAACTATGTTACTTCACTCAGCATGAAGTCTTCTAGCTCCAGCCATTTTCCTGCAAAGCTCATGATGTCATCTTTCTTTACTGCTGCATAGAACTCCATTGTGTAGATGTACCACATTTTCTCTATCCACTCGTCAGTTGAGGGGCATTTGGGTTGGTTCCAGCTCCTTGCTATTGTGAAGAGAGCTGAAATAAACATGNAATTCTGTTTTTGGTTTTTTTCCCTTTATATGTAACTTCGTTGAGTCCTTTGACAGGCTTGCAGATTTTAGTAATCTCTCTTTGTTCTGAACATTTCCTGTTTTTATTATCATAGCGTACAACATCAAAAAACATAATGGGTGATTCTTTTGTAGTCCTACAGTATTTGGTCATTGTTCTATTTATTTCTCTTGTCTTATTAGTATGGACATGTCTGCTCCTTAATTTGCGGGAAATTTTCTTCTATAACCCTGTTGAATAATTTGATCAATAATCCTTCCACATGGCGATTTCTTTTCATCAACCTCTCATGCCTAATGATAATTGCGTTTAGATATTTTATCTGGATGCCTCCATCATTCCCTAAGTGTATATTTCAGTCCTGTGTTTTTTAATTTTTCTTGCATTAATCCTTGCCTGAATGGTGCCAGTTCATTCATACTCGCTCACCCCAGTCTTGAACCCTGTTTTTCCATTCATTTGTCTTTATCGGGAGACTTTCTCCGGCGGAGGTCAAATATGACCTTTATTGAGTTTTTCACTTCCCTCTTCATTTCATTATGAGTTTTCTTCAGTATATCTCTCTCTGTTGTGAGTTTAGTCTGAAGTTTATCCCTATCTTCTATTATTTCTTTGATGGGATCTGTGTGTTTACTTAAATTCTTTGAATCTCATGATCATGTTTCATGGAAGCTCTTTTAAATTCCCGGTTTCCTATTGATTAATAGATCAAGGGATGTACCTCATTGATCAAATTCTTTTATCAGGTTGTTTAGTGCCGAAGTCGGAACTTAATATGGCCGAGAATACTTTATATTTACATATTTATCATTGTGTTCGTGCTCTGTGGATTTATTTTTATTTTTGTAGCAGCATCAGTCAATGCTGATTCTAGTTATGAAAACTTACAGGTCTTCATTGTTGACGTTGAGGAACCAAGTTTGTTTTATCCTTCGTGTGCCTTGGTTGATTTCTTAACAGGTATGAAAGGCTGATTAGTTTAAACTTCAGGTTATCTCGACCAATTTTGTATTAGGGACCAATTAGAGCTTCATATGATCTCATTAGGGACGTGGGAAGTTAGAGGTAGTGGGAAAGTCAACACGCGGATGCTAAGTTCAGGAACTCCTTGCAGAGGCTCAACGCAATCCTCAATCAGATATTTTCAATAAGCTTCTTCCTAAAGAATCTTGTGGCCCCTTCAGCCGGCTAGGGCATACCACTCTTTTCGGGATAGAATTGGCCAGGGGAGACTTAATCTTAGGCCTCTCAGGCCCCTCTGCAAAGGTATTGGAACCTTTACTAAACCGCAAAAGGGGGCCAGGGAATTCAGTCCTAGCACAGAATGGGATGGAAAAAACTTCTTCAAGATTATCCCCAAGCTGGAGGTTGCAAGACCAGAGGGCAACATAGGGAAGAAGCGCACCACCCTGAGAAAGAGCAGCTTCAGGGGTCCCTTCAGGTAAGAATTTATTTCTACAAGACCCACACCATGGTGTGGGTGGGTGTCCTTCAATGTTACTACTCTACCTGAAGGTAGAAGTAGACATGGATCCCAAAGGTAGAAGTTTTGTGCTGGTCATCACTGGAGAAGTGGTAGTGGGTTTCAGATGACTATCAAGTTAGTTAGGGGGATGGGGAAGGCACAACTGAAGAGGCTTACCACTTAGCTCAGCCTAGCCACAGGCACTCTGAGACAGGCTAGAAATGTCTGTATTTGCCTTAACTTGTTTTCCAAAACAAAAATTTGGCTGTTTCTGGCAGTGCACACCATTAATCCCACAGCACTCAGAACCACAGAGGCAGACAGATTATCTCTGTGAGATAGAGGACAAACCAGCCTGGTTAAGTTCCAGGACAGCTGAGAACACAGGGAGACCCTGTCACAAAAAAAAAAAAAAAAAAAAAAATTCCAACAAAAAAAACCTACAAAATAATAACTCAGTTTATGTTAGTTATGGCATTAATTAATACTTTAGACATTTTCATATTTATGAAAACTAGATAATGCCAAGCATACTTAACTTTTATCGAATTTGAACGTAAAATTGCATGACATTTTTTCTTAATGTGGGAAAATTGCACTACAAAATTACAGTATACCAATACTATATATTTTGCAATTGTCTAGTTTTAATTAATTTGAAATTGGAATTTTTTTTCTTTTTTTTTTAAAATAAAAAATAAAAAAAGATTCATTTAATTTGTTTAAAATAATTTTTATGATTACTTAAAACATTTTCATATGTCATAACCATCATTTTTTTCTTTAATTTTTTATAATTTTTTTTTTTTTTTTTTTTTTTTTTTTTTTTTTTTTTTTTTTGTGTGTATGAGTGTTTTTGTAAGTGTACCCATGTCAGGAAATGTTTCCTGAGTTCGGAAGAGGGTGTCAGATTTTCCCCTGGAACTGGAGCAGTTTCTTCCGTGGGATTGGGAGTTACAGGACCGTTTTTCTCTAACCCGCACGATGTGGGTTGCCTGGGGGGATCGGAACCCGGTTTACCTCTGCAAGGAGCGTCGGAATGCTCTTAACCCGCTCATAGGCTATCTCTCCAGCCCCTTTAACAATTTTGTAATCTATATACTAATATATATATTAATCTAATATAGGTAATATAATAATATCTGTCAGATATTGAAGTGTACTTTACTGTCTGATGTAGGCTGTTCACCACGTGTTCCTTGTAATGTGTGCACGAGGTCAGAAGGAGCGGTTGTTCGGATTTCCTGGAACTGGAAGAGTTAAAGACAGTTCTCAGCTGCCATGTACGGAATCTAGCAGGGAAAATCAAACCCGGGTTTCCTCATGCCAAGAGCAGTCAGTGCTCTTCACAACTGAGCCATCTATCTCCCCAACCATCACTGTTCAATCCAATTTAGACTCATTTTTTCCCTTTCCATGACCCCCACCGTACACAAGTTCATGCATTGTCATGCCATCACATGTTTTACATAACTTTTTCTGAGTCTCCAGAGTTTTTTTTCAAAGCAAGTAGAACTTCACTATTTCCGTTGTTTCCTTTTTTTTTTTTTTTTGGCCCTTTTTTTTTTTTTTTTTTTTTTTTTTTTTTTTTTTTTAATGTTTATTTTATATATAATATATATCACTATACTAAGATTATGTCATCTGGAAACAAACTGTGTTATATGTTTTAATTCCAAATCATATTTCAAGAGCATTTTCACATCTTCTTCCATCTTGATTTTTCATAATTACTCGTATAAAAATATTGCATTACATATCCCCCACCCATACACCCAAAATTTCTCCAAAGAATCTTGAAAAATACAATGGTAGCTTTAATTCAATAGAACCTTGCTTTAAACGATTATTCGAAATATAAGAGCAAAGTTGTTGTTTTCAGATCCAAAGAATATTAATATATAACGTTGCTCATGTTGCCTATACCAACCTAGCATAAATATAAAGTGCTAGCATCAAAGATAGAGAGATAACATTCAACATCTTGGCTCTTCCTGGGGGACTGTGTTACTTCAGTTAACAGAATAATCTTTCTAGTTCTACACTCCATTTAACTGCAAGAGGTTCCATGATGCATACATTTGTCTTTTCTTTTTTTAATTGATATGTGTTTGTCATTTCATACATTTTTTCAAAAATTTTCCACATTTCAGTTCAGGGCCATATATCCCCTTCCCCTGAATCTCTCCCCCCCACCCACGTCCACTACCCAACCATCATGCATTCAATGCCGTATAACTTTTCTGGGCATACTCTCTGCTGCTTTTTTTGTTTTGTTTTGTTTTCATTTTTGGACAATAACGTTTCATAATTTGTGAGTACACAAGGCATCCTTCATGATAAAACCCAATTTTTTGCTAAGCAGTCGTGCCCAAACCACACAGCTTCCAATGTGGGTCCACATATCCAGCAGGGGGTTTTCTGTATGTGCATCAACGTTGACAATCATGATGCCAGTCTTATGATTGTTGTAGTTTTCAACCCATTAACCCAATTGAGCCACCCTTAATTCTACCCATGACCCCTCATTTTCCCGCAGATTGTTCCCTCAGGCTTTTAGAAAAGGGCACAGACATGTGGGATGAGAGCAAAAACATGACTTTCTACGTTTTCTGGAGCTGATGTCTTGGTTTCTAGTCAATTCTTGCTGTTTCCTTTCTCTCGTAGCTGCCAGCCTTGTCTAGTAATAACCTTTCGATCCTATTACTAATGAAATCACATTCAATTTGATTATATAGGTATTTTAAACGATTTACATAATGTAGTTATGGTAGGGTTTTTACTTTGTGGGCATAGACACAGATTTTTGGATTTTATGTTAATCCATGAATTACCATTTTTTCTCTTCGGTTTTTAATCGTATGGCAGGTCTTATTGTGGTTTATAACATCCCCTAACCATTAAAGGATGTAAACTTGTAGCATCAGCCATGGTTTATTCCTCCAAAGAGAGGAGCTAATAGCCAATTAGGCTTGGGATATACAGACATATGCCTACCACTGCTGCCACAGTATTTCCACGGCAGAATGAGGTGTAGCATGGTGTGATGGAAGAGTCTTGCTTGACTCAGAGACCTATATTTGCTTTATGGTTTAGTGGCCTTTTCTGTTAACACTCTTCTGGCATTTCAAGAGACCATCTGTATATTTGCAAGAGTGGTCTCCATACATTTTCCCATGTTTATATCAGGGTCTTCAACAAGAGCGGGGCCTTATCGCCTCTCTTCACCTGCAGATTATCCCAGCTTTTGGACGGCAACGGAGGCCTGATTACTTAATGCCCCGTGGGGGCGTGGATCCCCTGGATTATTCTACCAAGGACGATGTTGGCCAGGGATCTAATTGAATTTAATTTATTAGAAGGCTGAGACGATTTATCCTAGCAATAAGAGTATGATCCCGCTCTAAACAGAGGACCCAGGTTTTATCGCCAGCACCCACATGGAGGCCGAGGACCATCTGAAATTCGAGAGTAACCTCCCAAGTGTACCAGCGGGGGAATCCGACACATTTTTCTATGCTGACCTTGTCGACCGTGCAGTTGCATGACACAGGGTGCACAAACTTGCATGAAAAAAAAAAAAAAAAAAAAAAAAAAAAAAAAAAAAAAAAATTTTTTTTTTAAAAAACATTAAATTAAAAAAATGAAAATAATTTATCTGTAACCTATAAACTGGCTTTAGGGCGTTATAAATAAATAATATATATATATAGATATTACGTACTATTGAATCTATATATTGATTTTTTTTAATTAATTATTTATTTATTTTTGAGTGATGTGTTAGCCCAGAGCTTGGTGCCATCAAAACTCACTGAGATCCTCCTTGCCTCTGCCTCCTTCAGCATATCCTACCCCTGGGAGCCACCACAACTGCTGATATATATAATTTTTTTAAAATCTAGTTTGTTCGCTGGTGTGAGAGATGGCCTCCTAGCGGTTTGACGAGCGCCCGACCGCTGCTTTTACGAGGACCTGGGTTCGATCCCCAGCCACCACATGGCGTCCGTAGCCGAGGACCGTTTGAAACTCCAATTCCAGAGTTCTTCCCAGTTCCAGGGGAATCTGAGACCCTACTTCTCACCTCCGCGTCCTTGCACGACACGGGTGCGTGCACAGACCTATGCGATGTGCACAGGACAGTACATTTCTAACACATTACACTAAGAAATAAAAATTAAAAAAAAAAACTATTAGTTTGTTATTTTTTGATTTTTATTCATTTCATACAGAACCATCCATAATTTTTTGATTTGTTATTTCACCTTAAAATATCCTTCCTCATTAGCACCCTTCCACAGCACCCTCCACTAGGGTAATTTCCACATTTTCATATTTTCTGTCATTTGTGTGTTAAGGCTTACTGAATCAAGTTAGATCTCCAGAAATTCCTCAGTGAAAGTTCATCCCCTGAGGTATAGTCAGTCTTCCAGAGTTACTAGCTTTAAGAAGATCAGCTCTTCCTCATCCAGTAAGTGACCAGCTGCCAATAGCTTCTGCTAAGCTTGGTAACCTGCTATCCACTTTTCCCCACATTCTTATGCTTTCTTTTTTCCTCTCTTGAATGTTGCAATGGGGCCTTATTGCATGCTGACACCATGTGTCTAGGTGGATGATGAACAGGTGTCGACATGAGGCTGGTGTCATTGATTGGTGCTTTGTCCGTATAGGCGGAGCACCTCCTCCGACAGCCCGACTTTCCAACCCTCTTGCGAGATTGGTCTGCTGAATCCCTCAGGGTAATGTGGGTTAATGTAGAGTCCTGTCTATGGACCCAAACGTTGCTGATTCTTAACTTCCATGCTTTTGCCATTGTGTCCTTTTGTGTTCTTGGTTCTTCTTATGGAATAATGAGCAGCTTCTTAGTGAGAGTTGAGATATTCTATTGTTCTATGTTGCATGAACCTTAGGTTTAGTGGTCACATTGTAAATGTGACTCTTAAGCTTGGGACAATTCACAGACAGTCTGCATGACCACTGGAATGTGGTCGACCAATTTGTAGGTTTTCTGTTCTGGTAGAAAGAGCTGTGTTTGAATTGAGTCGATACTGGATACAGGCTTAATATAAAGGATAATTATGTTTTCACTTAAACAGAAATTACATTAGTCTAAAATGTACGGCCTTGCAGTTCTTCTCTTACAACTAAGTAATCTTCCATGTGCCATTTTGATAATAGTTTTAAGTACCACCACAATGACTTTCCTCCTATTGAGTTGGCTTTATGTCCAATTTGTTAGCCATTGATTGCCCCATATCAAAAATTCTACTCCTGTTACATGGCATGTGTTCTAGTTTGTCTCCATTGCTGTGACAAAAACACTCTGACCAAAAAAAAAAAAAACTTGGGGAGGAAGGGTTTATTTTCAGCTCATCTCCTGGCTTCATAAGTTCATTTCTCAGGGAGCCCAAGGCATGGAACTCAGGGCAGGAACCGGGAGGCAGGCAGCTGGAGCACATGCCATGGAGGAATGCTGTTCCACTGGCTTGCTCGCTGGCTCATGCCAGCCTGCCTTACTTATACTGTACACTGATTCAAACAATCAAGACAAACCTCCACAGATGTGGCCACAGAGCAGTCCAAATGAGCCAATTCCCCAATTGAGGCTCCCTCAACCCAGGTGTGTCAAGTTGACACCAAAGCTATCCAGCACAATTGACCCCTTGTCAACCTTGACAACACAAACACATCACTATTAAACACCTTTCCAGTTCTTATACCCAAAGTCATGATTGATGTTAACATTATTCACAACCTAAGACAGTACAACCTCAAAGCCTCACAGTCCTTAAATGTGAAAACACTTAAAAGTTCACAGTTGCCGTTAAAAAGTCCTTTAAATGTGGGCTTCTGTAAAAATCCAAAACAAGTATGGTCTTACTTCAAAGGTTTTTAAGATCAGGCACTTCTCAAAACAAAGTCTTATTGTTCAAGCATTAGTTAGCTTCAAGGTCTGGACATCTGTGGATTCACTCTCGATTTTCTGGGTCCATAGGGTCTCGGCTAGCCCCCTGCTCCGTACGCGTGCGTGCCATGCACACAGCTCATCTCGCAGTCTCAGGCTGACTCCATTCCTCAGCTGCCGCTGCTCTTGGTGGTCATCCCACCGTCCCAGCATCTACAAAAATCTGGGGTCGCCACCAAAACTGAAGCAGCCCCTTCACCAATGGTCCCTTCTAACCTCTCATGGTGCAAAAACCTCAGCTTCATTGCTGTGAGCCCTGCAAATACCTGCGGGGTCTTCACAGAACCGAGGTGCACTTCGCCCTGGTCTTTACCTTGACCTCTCACCAGTCAGCCTCAGCTGCTCTTTGACCCCCTCAAATTTCAACAACCGGAACCATATAGGAGACTCTTACACCATACCCAGTCTTGCTTCTGGCTCGAGATAGAAGCTCAGGCCTTTCTGAGGTCACAGCTTCTGCTGTTTCTGCTGACCTTGAAGGCAGATGTTCTCCCCAGAAGATTTCACCAAAGTGATGCTGGTCTCTTGTACTTAACAGCTATTTCTTCAGGCCCCAGCTAACCAGCATCAATTGTCCCAGCACAACAAAGACTTCCCTTCAGGTTCTGGCCTCTTGCTACTTACAGCTGACTCTTCAGCCCAGCTGACCAGGAAACACACATCACAGTCCTGATGAATCTCTCTTTCCCTTTGAAACTTCACAAGCCAGGCCTCCATCTTCCTACAACTCCCTTCAACCAAAACTGCTCCAAGCTCCACAGCAACAATCTTTACGCATTCAACGATCTTCCCAGCACAAAGTTCCAAAAGCCTCCAAAATCCTTCCCCCAAAACACCAAAGTCAGAGTCTGCACAGCAATACACCCACTCATCTGGTACCATTTTCTGTTCCAGTTTGTCTTTCCATTGCTGTGACGAAACACACTCTCTGACCACACACCAACTTGGGAGGAAGAGGGTTTATGCAGCTTACATTTCCTGGTTTCATAATTCATCACTCAGGGAGCACAAGGCAGGATCAGGGCCCATGAACCTGGAGGCAGGAGCTGAAGCACAGGCCATGGAGGAATGCTGTCACTCGTTTGCTCGCTCTGGCTCATCTACTGCCAGCCTGCGCTCTTTATACTGCACTGTTCAACAAGTCAAGACAATACTCCACAGTGTGCCCACAGGCCATCCAATGCGATCCAATTCCCCGAATTGAGGCTCGACTCAACCAGGGTGTCAAAGTTGACACCAGATCTATTCCAAGCACAGCCTGGCAGTTACACAGCGTTTATCACAGAACCACGTGGGCAGAAGCAGGAGATACCCTGTGAGTGCAAGGCCCAGCCTGGTCTACATAGTGAGTGCCAAGCCAGCTGGGAATAAGACGGGACACCCTGTCTCAAAAAGACCAAAAAATGTTCCACTTACTTGTTCTTAAAGTCATTAGTCTGTGCCTGTTCATTATCTGGTTATTTGTCTTAAAAGGCTGGAATTGGACACAGAGTTGATTGAATGTTTTCCTTAACCAGCTTGCCATAAGTGCTGTCAGAAAAGCTATAGAGAAGCCTAGCCTTCAGGGGAACGTGTCTTTCATGTGCAGATCTGCTCCCATTTTTTCAAATAAGTCTAATTAAACCTTTCTTCGATATTTGTTACCTTCAAGTTCATGAGAGCTAATCCAAGGCCTATAACCTGTGCAATATCCTGTGTAATTTTTGGGAGTCTCTTTGATTACCTTGGCCAAGAACTCAAAGGAAATTTTATTTTTTCTGCCCTTGGTATGTAGCATTCAGCTACACACATAGACTGTTGCAGAGCTTTGGACATAATTTTTTTGTCATCTTTCTTGGTTAGACCACATATTATCCCTCTGTTTTTCTTACACTAACTAGACATTTATTTCTTCTCACTTCTTCCTCTTGTCCTTCCTATCTAATTCTCCTAATGCCTTCCTCCACTTAACTATCCCCAATATTCCCCATTTTTTCCTTTTTATTTAATACCAGTCCTGACTGGTCCCACCTGTCTTGAGTTCCTATCTTTCGCTTTCTATTGAAATATGTTGCTATAACGCTTCCCTTCCCACTTTTATTTACATACCCTCATTTTACACATTTCTCTCTTAGTAACACCCATCTCCTATTTATTCTTCTCTCCCCAAGATTCTCTACGTTCATTTTGACCTCTATGGTTTGACGTGCAGTTACACCAGGCGTAATACTCACACTAAGGCCATCTGTTATTAAAAAGCCATAACATGAGGCAGAACATACATACAAGCTTTTAACCCCTTTTTTTTTCCTTTATTTTCTCATGCTTTCAGTAATAAAGCATTCTGCACACCATGCTGTGAGACATGCAATTAAAAGTATCAGTGATTTTGGTTGTTGAAATGACTAAAATCATCTTCTTCCATGGCCTTCTCAAGTAAAATTTGGAGGTATATTTGGGCTTCTTGAGGTTAGAGAAATTATCCTACATTTAATACAGGTCTTGTTTTTCATATATTAATTCTGATATATGTATATATTATATATATATTAATATATTTATATATATATCTCTAAGGTGGTTTTTGAATTTGCCTTTCCTAATGCATTAGGGTAATGATTGAACACTTCTAAGGTGATTTCTCAGCCTTCTACTAATCCTCACTTGTTGAAGTCCTGGTCAGCTCTATTGCTCCAGTCTAATTGAAGTGGGGAGTCACTTATTTTTACATTTTCTTTATTTGTTTTTATTGAGCTAGTTATATATATTCTGGAAATCAATGCTTTGTCTGATGTTTCTGTCGCGAAGGTTTCCTCCCACTCTGTGGGATTTCTCTTCACTTGCTTTATTGTTTCTTTTGACTTACAGAAGTTTTTGAGTTTAATGAGGTCCCATTTGTCAATCGTGGACCTTAATTCTTGAGCAGCTGCTTTCTGATTTAGAAAGTCTTTTCCTATGCCTATGTCTTGTAGTCTGCTGCTAAATCTTTCTTCTATCGCCTTCAGAGTTTGGGTTTTCACATTGAGGTCTTTGATTCATCTGGAGTTGACTTTTGTACAGGGTGAGAGGTAGGGGTTTAATTTCATTCTTCTACAAGTGGTGATCCAGTTTTGATAACACCACTTGCTGAAGATGCTTTCTTTTCTCCATTGTTGTTTCTTGGCCCCCTTGTCAAATATGAGATGGCTGAAATTGTATGTGCTCAGAATTGGGTCTTATGTTTTGTTCCATTGGTCAACAGGTCAGTTTTTTTGCCAGTACCAGGCTGTTTTATGACTATAGCCCTGTAGTAAAGTTTGAAGTCTGGTATAGAGATCCCCCCTGTGTAGCTCTTTTTGCTAAAGGTTGTTTTGGCTATTCTGCATCTTTTGTTTTTCCAAATGAATTTAAGGACTTTTTTCCCAAGCCTGTGATAAAACTGGGGATTTTGATTGGAATTGCATTAAATCTATACAAGAGTTTCGGTAGAATGGACATTTGTACAATGTTAATTTTCCCAATCCATGAACATGGGAGGTATTTCCATCTTTTGTTGTATTCTTCAATTTCTTTCTTTAAAGGTTTAAAATTTTTGTTGTAGAGATCTTTAGGGTCTTTGGTTAGGTTTGTTCCTATGTATTTTATTGTTTTTCAGGCTATTGTCAGTGGTAAGGTCTCTTTGAATTCTTTCTCCAGTTGTTTGTTCTTGGTGTAAAGAAAGGCCATTGATGTTTTTAGGTTAATTTTGTATCCTGGCAATTTGCTGAAACTGTCAATCATTTCTAGGAGTTTTCTGGTGGGTTTTTTAGCATCCCTTAAGTAAACAATCATATCGTCAGCAAATAGGGAAAGCTCGACTTCCTCTTTTACAGTTAGCACTCCTTTAATTTCCTTTTCTTGCCTTATTGCTCTAGCAAGTGTTTCAAGCACTATATTAAAGAGGAGTGTTGACAGGGTTAACCTTGCTGAGTTCCTACTTTTAAAGAGAATGTTTCTATTATTTCCCCATTTAGGATGGTATTGGCTATGGGTTTCCTGTATATGGCTTTGATTACATTGAGGAATGACCCCTCCAATCCAATTCCTTCTAGGACTTTAAGCATGAACACATGCTGGATTTTGTCAAAGGATTTTCCAGCATCAATTGAAATGATGGTGTTTTTTGTCTTTCATTCCATTTATGTGTTTGACGATATTTATTGATTTTTGTATGTTGAACCATCCCTGCATCTCTGGTATGAATCCAACTTGGTCATGATGGATGATCTTCTTGATGTGGGTGTGTATGCGATTTGCCAGTATCCTGTTTAGAATTTTTGCATCTGTGTTCATTAGGGAGATAGGTCTATAATTCTCCTTTTTAGTTGTATCTTTGCCTGGTTTTAGTAATAGAGTGATGCTGGCTTCATAGAAGGAATTTGGGAGAATTCCCTCTGATTGTATCCTTCTAAACAGTTTCAGTAATAATGGTTGTAGGTCTTTTTGAAATAATTTATAGAATTCTGCCATGAAACCGTCTGGGCCTGGGCTTTTTTTATTTGGGAGGTTTCTTATTACATCTTCAATTTCTTCATATATTATGTATGGGTCTGTTTAAGCTGTCAATCTCTTCTTGGTTGAGCTTTGGTGATTCCCAGGATTTCAGATATTCATCCTTCTTCTAGGAAGGTTGTTGTTTTTCTTTTTTTTTTCTTTTCTTTTTTTCTTTTTTTTTTTTTTTTTCGGTCTTTTTCGAGACAGGGTCTCCCTGTAGTCTCATAGTCTCAGCTGTCCTGGAACTCACTCTGAAGACTGGCTCTGAACTCACAAAGATCCACCTGCCTCCCAAGTGCTAGGATTAAAGGCATGCGCCACCATGCCTGGCTGTTGCTTTTCTTGAGTAGTTTGTCTCAGTGAGAAAATGACTAGTAGAGAATTTCTGCTCAGATTTGGGGGCCCTTTAATTTTCTTTCATCTTGTTTAATCGGGTTACAACATACATACCATAAAGTATACCAAGTTTCAGTATGCATCTTCCTAAGTTCTTACCAAGAAGACACATGTGAAACCACTTGCAGAATCAAGACATAAATATGGACTTAGCTGGGTGCTATTGGCCTTTGGAGTTGGAGGTAGAAGAGGGCAGGGATTAGGCTAGAAATGCCTTGAAGGAGCCATTTTGGGGCCTGGAGAGATAGCTCAGTGGTGAAAAGCACTGACTCTCTTGCAGAGGACCTGTTTTCAACTCCTAGCACCCACATGGCAGCTAACAACCATCCTTAACTGCAGTACCAGAAGATCCAATGCCCTCTTCTGGCCTCTGAGAATATTGCATGTTTATGGAGTACTTATATACATGGAGGTAAAATACTTATGCAAACAAAAAAGAATAAACCCCCAAATTAAGAAAAAAAAATGTTTTACTATGCACAAACATTTTCAGCATCTTAAAGGACTCCCTCCTCTCTCAGTGACCACCAAGTCCCTTCTGAAGAAATTGAGATGGTTTCTACCACGATGAATTAGTTCTGCCATTTTTGCACCTTACTACAATGTCCAGCGTACTCTATTTTCAGCCTCCCTGCAGCATTCCCCCACATCAATCATCAGTCAAGAAAATCTCACTCATATATGCTCACAGGCCAATCTGATTGAGGTAATTCTTCAATCGAGGTTCCCTCTTCCCTGGCGACTCTAGGCTGTCACGTGTACAATAAAACCAACCAGAACAGAGGTCCACTCACATAGCTGGCAAGGAGTACGGGTTGTTGTCAGGAGGCCTTGGTTTCTCCCATGTGGTCCTCTCTAGAGCTCATTGGCACCCTCAGGACTCAGCGGCTGGCTTTCCCCAGAGCCAACAGAGCCAGGTAGGAACCGTGGCATTTTTTTGTGTCTGAACCTTAAAAGCCATGCCGGATGATTCCCACACTATCCCATGAGTTGCCCATGTTAATCCTAGTCCATATGATCAGAGTGGACTATACAAAGCCACACACAGTAATGTATGATGTGAGTCTCTTTCTCATAGGTCCCAGCCACCCATTTGCCCTTCCAGAGGCAGCAGCTCAGACCATCAGTATTTTACATTTTACATTCATTCATTGTGGGTCCTCAGTCTTGGCAGCAAGCACCTTTGCCAACCGAGTCAGCAGTATTTTATAGACAGACAAATACACACACACACACACACACACACACACACACACACACACACCAGTGTGGAGTCACAGGTGGTTATGAGCCACCTGATTGTGCTAGGGACTGAACTCGGGTCCTCTGGAACAGCAGCAAGCGCTCTTAGCCATTGAACCGTCTTTCCAGCTCCCAACCACCTTCCTCAGCTCCAGTGCCTCCTTCAGCCCTCTTCCCATATTGCATGCTGACCCTTTTTCTCTCTCTAGCTTGCTTATTCATAACACACTGTGTGTCTTACTGCCTTAGACAGAGCAGGTGAGGCGTCACCCACGGCTGACTCTCCAACGCCAACTCGGTCCTATCACAGTGTGGATCCCTTACAGGCTCATGTGTCTGAGCACTTGGTGGTGGTGCTGTTCGAGGCCAGTTGTGGCAGCTTTGGAAAGTGGAATAGACAGGAGGAACTGGATCCTGGGAGTCCCCACCCCATTCTTGCTGCTTATGGCTGAACGTGTGCTTATGGGTCCGTCTGTTTGACTGCAAGCTCACCGACACCAGAGACAGCTTCATTTATCCTTCCCTAAACCCAAGCAGGGACACAAGGGTGTCCTGTGACTGTTAAACAAATGAATAGCCTGGGTGGAACTTTGTTCAGTGATGCAATCAAAAGCTTGTGGCTTTATTCTGAACAATTAGGTATATCTAACCCTCTGAAGATTATACTCGTACGTGATACTTCTTTCATCTATTTGAAGCATTATAAAAAAAAAAAAGCATCCTTTGTTTCATTTTTCTTTCCCCTCCTTTGACCTCGTTGGGACCACAAGGGGAAACTGAGGATGGGAAATAGGTTCAATAGTGTACAAGAACATGGGAGGATGCGCCCAGTGGCCAAGATGAAGACAGGAAGAACACACAATGAAAGAATAAATACTCATGAGGCAGGGCATTAGAAGATGAGGGCACTAGAGTCCCTGGAACTGGAGTTACAGACGGTTGTTAACAACCATGTGGGTGCTGGGAACAGAACCTAGTCTTCTGCGAGAACAGCCAGTGCTCTTAACTGATGAGCCAACTCTTCACCCCCTCTTCTATATTTTTAAATAACTTTTTGATTATTTATTTATGTATATGTATCTGTGTATGGATTTGTGAACATCCATGGAGGCCTGAAGAGGGTCAGATCCTCTGGGCTTATAGGTGGTTGTTAGCCACTCACTGCATGCATGCTGGGAACCAAACCCAGATCCTCTGAAGGAACAGCAAGTGCTCTTAACCAGTGGGCCAACCCTCCGGTCCCTATCTTCCTATCCTCTTTTTTGTTTGTTTTTTTTGTTTGTTTGTTGTTTTAGATTTATTTTATTATTGCCGGGCATAGTGGCACACGCCTTTAGTCCCAGCATTTGGGAGGCAGAGGCAGGCAGATCTCTGGGAATTCAAGGCCAGCCTGGTCTACATAGCAAGTTCCAGGCCAGCTGGGGCTACAGGGAGACCCTGTCTCAAAATGACTAAAACAAAAAGAGAGAGAGAGAGAGAGAGAGAGAGAGATTTTATTATTTATGTGTATGTGCGGGTTGTGAACATGTGTGTGGATGCCCTCAGAGACCAGAAGAGAGCATTGGATCCCTGGAGCTGGAAGTACAGATGTTTGTGAATCCTGTGTGGGTGCTAAGAACTGAGCCCCTGTCCTCTGCAAGAGAAGTATGTGCTCTTAATCACTGGGCCACTCACAAGCTTTAACCATTGAAACTGAAATCCTTCCAAACTGTCCAGCATTTTCATAGCCTTGGGAATATCTCGATGTCTCGTTGGCAAAGAAGGCGGTAAGATCGTCACCATGCTCACCTCTCTTCCCAGCCCTCCAAAGGCTAAATGAAGCAAGAAGATCATGAGTTTGAGGCTAGCCTGGACTGAATAGTAAGTTTGAGGCTAGCCTGGACTACATAGTAAGGTCCAGGCCAACCTGACTTACAGAGTAAAACCCTGACTCAAAAACAGTAAACAAAGGATAAAAGAGAGGGGAAAGGGGGGAGCAACATGAAGTAATTTAAGATCTGTCAAGTAAGCACTCAGGAGGCAGAGACAGGGATCTCTGTGAGTTCCAGGCGACCTTGGTCTACATAACAAGTTCCAGGCCAGTCAGGGATACATAGTGAGTTCCTGTCTAAAACAAAACAAAACAAAACAGATTTGTCGACTGTAAATAGTAGAACCTCTGTTTTTCTTTCTTTCTCTTCCCACTCCACCCAGATACTGAGGATAAAGTCCAGGGCCTTATGTCCCGTGCATGCTAAACAAGTGCGCTGAGCCCTGACAGACACTCACTCTGTACCCCAGGCAGGTCCGAGCTTCCTATCCTGCTTGCCCCTCCCACTTCCTGGGATTATTGTTCTGAGCGACCACACCCACTGTCTTCTTCCTCCTCTCCTCCTCCTCCTCCTCCTCCTCTTCTTCTTCTCCTTATTCTTATTCTTATTCTTATTCTTCTTTAATTGTTTTCCTAACATTTTGGTTTTGAAAATTTTTAAACTGACCAGAGCGTTGCAGAAGTAACCTGATCCGTGGTGGCCTGGCATTGGCAAATGTCAGCCTGAGGTCTGTTTTTGTACCAGCTATGAGCTAAGAGTGGTTTTCACATATTTAAGTGGTTGGAAAGAAGCTACAAAAGAAGGAGAAATGTTTCATGACCCATGAAAATTAAAGGAAATCCAAATATCAGTGTCCACCTCGCAGCTGCTTTTCCCCTGACATGGTGAAGTTCTGCAGTCACAGAGACCCTGTCACTAAGCCCCAGGTATTCACTGTTGTGGCCCTTTATTTAAAAAGTTTGCCGCTGGGCATGGTGGCACATGCCTTTAATCCCAGCACTCGAGAGGCAGAGGTAGGCAGATCTCTGTGAGTTCAAGGCCAGCCTGGCCTACAGAGTGAGCTCCAGGACAGCTGGTACTGAAAGGGAAACCCTAGCTGGGCGTGGTGGCACATGCCTTTAATCCTAGCACTCAGGAGGCAGGCGGATCTTTGTGAGTTCAAGGCCAGCCTGGTCTACAGAGCGAATTCCAGGATAGCTGGGGCTACAAGGAGACCCTATCTCGAAAAGACCAAAAAATAAAAAAAGGAGACCCTGTCAAAAAAAAAAAGTTTGCTAGCCCCTGACCTAGAGTTACAAATTATTAAATTATTTATTAGATAGAACACAATAAGCACGGCAATGAAAAGTCCTAGCGCTTCTCACATGAAGTTTTGCCCCAAACCCCAGCTTGGGCCTCCTGAGCCTGGGGCTTTCCTGACTCCCTGGTTCCCATAGCCTGGAAAGCAATTTTACCCAGAAAAGATTTCTTAGCCAAGGGAGCAAAAAAGGACTCCAGGAACCTTCATTTTTTCCATAGCTTGTGGCTTGGCTGACTCAACTTCTGCCTTTCCCTGAGTCACGAGTTTTTCCTTGGAGGAGGGCCCTCCACCCAGGTCTCCACACCCACAGCCAGCCCTTGCTGGGAAGCTGAAAGCTGGCAGCTGGAAGATCAACTTTTGTACTTCCACTCAGTTACAAAGGACATTGGAGCTAGGAGAGTGATAGAGGAGGAGATAGGGTTCTAAGTGGGGCCCTGAACCACCAGCAGAACAAGGCTGAAGAAGTTTCCTGACTCCAGGAGTAACAGACGTGCCTTCCCCTGGTTTTCCCCCATTCCCTTCTCTATGCAGCCACTCTGTGCAGGCACTGTGGGAGATGCCAGCATGCCCTCATAACAGACCAGATGGGCTGCTTTCACAGGGGACCAACTTCATCCTGGGCACCTCTGGAAGCCTCCACCCCTTACTAAGGAGGGGAGGGGTGGGAAGGGGACTGAGGCAGTCTTGCAACATGGCCATGAAGACTCAGCTTGAAGAACACTTTGGGTAGCACTTCCTAGTGTGCCAGCTGATACAGCAGACACTCAGGAACCATCTCTGCTGGAGAGCACAGAGGCCCCACCGGTACCCACAAGGGAAGCTAAAGAAGAGCAAAAGATCACAGCTCTCAGACCTATCACCCCATGACACAATCACCCCTAAGCAAAAGCAGTCATTTCATGGGAACCAGCTTGTCCCTCAAGCACCCTGCAGAATTCAAACTCAGACAACCATAACCCTGACTGCTCTCTGACAGGCCGGCTTCCTGCAGTTGTCTCATCCTCTGCCCGAGTTCCTCATCTTTTTAAACTTAAAGCTCATGTTAGTGTTCCCAAGACAGACCTGGGGTCACTGAATGCCTTTATCTTTCTTCCATTTGTGATCGTTGATTAAATTTCCTTTCTCTACCCTTGACAATGAACTTTTTGATGTGTATGAATGTTTTTCCTGCACGTATGTAAGTGCACCATGTGTGTGCATTGCCCTCAGAGGCCAGAAGAGGGCACCGGTCCCTGGAACTGGAGTCATGGATGCTTAGCTGCCATGTGGGTGCTGGAAATTGAACTTTGGTCTTCTACAAGAGCAGCCAGTGCTCTTGAGCCAGCTGTTCTGGAACTCACTCTGTAGACAAGGCTGGCCTTGAACTCATAGAGATCCACCTCTGCCTCTGCCTCTGCCTCCTGAGTGCTGGGATTAAAGCCATGCCCCACCACACCCAGCTTTTTTTTTTTTTTTTNTTTTTTTTTTTTTTTTTTTTTTTTTTTTTGTCTTTCGTCTTTTTGAGACAGGGTCTCTCTGTAGCCCCAGCTAGCTGACCTGGACCTCACTATGTAGACCAGGCTTGCCTTGAATCCCAAAGATCCGCCTGTCTCTGCCTCCTGGGTGCTGGGATTAAAGCCATGCACCACCAAGCCCCCACATCCTCTTATTTAAGTGAAACTAAAAATCAGAGCTGAAGATACAGCTTATTTGACAGAGCACTTGCCTAGTATGTGAGGCCCTGAGTTCAAATCCCAGCACTGGAAAAGAAAAGGAGAAGCCTTAAGACTCAGTTTTTGTGTAAATTGTCTTGACTTGAAATGCTGACAGCAAGGCATTTTTTAAAATTTTTATTTATTTTTCTATGTGTGTGAGTGTACTGTCTGCATGTAGGTCTGTGCACCCGTGTAGTGCAATGCTGCAGAGGTCAGAAGAGGGTGTCCGATTCCCCTGGAACTGGAGTTAAAGACGTCCTCAGCCGCCATGTGGGTGCTGGGGATCGAACCCAGGTCCTCTGCAAGACCATTTGGCGCTCTTAATCCCTAGGCCATCTCTCCAGCCCAAGGCATTTTTTTAAACATTTAAAAAATTTTCAAGCCAGGTATGGTGGCACATTCCTTTAATCCCAGCCCTTGGCAGGCAGAGGCAGGCAGATCTCTGTGAATTCCAGGCCAGTTTGGTCTACATAATGAGTTAGTCCCAGGCCAGCTAGGGGTACAGGGAGACCGAGTCTCAAAAAGACCAAAAATAAATAAATTAATAAATAAATAAATAAATAAATAAATAAACTTCAAAGTAAAAAGAACTGTTTTTAGGGTTAAGTTTAGCTGCCTTAGGAAATGCTGAAGAGGGTTGATGGCGTTGATGGGGGCAGGAATGTGGTGAGATTAAAGGGTGTGAAAGCGGGATGTGGTGGCACATGCCTTTAATCCCAGCACTCGGGAAGCAGAGGCAAGTGGATCTCTGTGAGTTCAAGGCCACCCTGATCTACATAGCGAGCTCCAGGTCAGCTGGGACAAAAAGGAGACCCTTTCTCAAAAATGCCAAAAGAATAAAAAATAAAAATAAATAAAGGGTGCTAAGGCAAGCATCTGCCCACAACCGCAGAGGCCGGAATCAGGCCTTCTTCCCCTGCTGCCCCCCCATGCATTGGTCGTGGCCCAGCAGGCACCAGGCTGAGGAGAGCTAGCCTCTCCTGCCTGCAGGTGCCCTTGGAGGCCATTGGACTCTCCGAGTACTGGAGTCACAGGCAGTCAGTGCTGGGAACCATCTCTGAGTCCCCCTCCCCCACCATGACACTATAAATAGAACAGTTAGCCCTGTGCCACAGGTGACACAAGAAACCACGCTGGATGAGGCAGGGGACGGCGATGCGGTGAGACGCGAGACCTCGCAGACAGGACACTTAGAAGTGACCAAGACCGGGGAAGTGCGAAGGGTGGGCATGGGGACGGCCCCCGAGGTTTTGAGGAACTGGAAGACTTTGGGAGAGGATGGGGGAGGGGAGGGGAGCGGTAGGTGAGACCCGGAAGCTGGAGGTCTTGGAATTGCATTCTAAGTGTCACCAGGGACCAGGAGGGGAGGATCAAGCCAGGGCTGCTTGACTGGCTCAGGTTGGTGCTGCGTGATGGACCCATGGGCTCCAGTAAACTCTTCTATTTCCTGCAATGTGTGTTTGAAACGTTCCACTTAGGAAAAGTTTATATATAAAGTACAGCTCGCCACTCAACGAGTCACCCGGAGCTGATCCGCCCGCGCACATTTCTGGGCGGGGGGGGGGGGGGGGGGGGGGGGAGGCTGGCTCCTCCCCCGCCTGCGCTCCGGGGCTCGGATTGGTAGTCCGCTCGCTAGGGGGGCGTGTCAGGGGAGTTGGAACGTGGTGGCGTGGGCGGCTGGGAGCTGGGCTGGCTGGAGGGAACCGCTGCTGCTGCGCGTGGACGGGGTTCGTGGACGGGGTGCGTGGACCCGTGGTGCTGAGTTGTGCGGTCCCCAGCGGGAGGTAAGCGAGCTGCAGTGCGGGGCGAAGACATCTGGGTCTCCGCCCGGGGCCGAGGATGCTTGTAGGCCGGAGTCCCCCCGGGGTGCGCGCGATCTGTGATCCACGCGAGGGTTCCCACGCACTCCCAGGACGCAGGGGCTCAGCGTGCACCTTGCCTGGTGATGTTCCAGGGTCACCCTTAGCCGGGGACACCTTTGATGGGCGTGAGAGGCTCTCGCTGGCTTCTCATTTGGGACCCTCTGGGTTCCCTGAAGAGTTTGAGTTTGTGACTCTAAACCCAGGAAGGTCTTGAGATGGGCCCCGGAGAGACACGACCTAGGCCCATTCCTCCTCCTGTTTCTTGTAAACCTGTGAAATGTAGATAGGAAGGTGTTCCCAGGCCTCAGCAGCAGGAAAACTGCAGTTTCCAGTCGTTCTGAAACTTGGTATGCTCAGCGGGAAAAGAGAGCAGAATTTGGAATCTGGACCCAGCTGGTATCTGATCCCGGAGGGTCAGAGTCCGTGGAGGAGGGGTTTGTGTTAGCTGGAAGCACATATTTTCTCCTGGGGTTTGTGTAAGCTGAGATACCCCCTGTGGCCTGCCCACGTCAGTCCTCAGAGAAATAGAGAGGCCAGGCCAGGCAGCTCCGCTGAGCCTGGGGGTCTGTCCAACCCAGCCCTGTCCAGGGAGGAGGGGCTTGGCACTGTGGCCCTGCGGGGCTGGACAGCCCGGCCACGCTAATAATTCTCCCCAGGCCACCCTCTGTGTTCTGTGGCGAGAGAGGGCACGAAGAGAGGTCAGACGATAAAAAGGACTACATACTCTGGATTTTAAGAATTTCTGATTCTGTTTTTTTATTTTATATTTTTTATAGGGCGGGCACATTTGAAGATCAGAGGACCCCTTACAGGAGTCAGTCCTCTCTTAACACCATGTGCTTTTGCAGGGATGGAATACAGGTTGTCAGGCTTGGTGGCCTGCCCCCTTAACCCATGGCCTGTTTGTTTTTGGAAACAAGGTCTCATGATGTAGCCCAGCAAGGCTCAGAACTCTATCCTGCCTTAACTTCCCAGGTGCTGGATTAGAGTCATATGCCACCATGCTGAGTCAAGGATTTCTCTTCCTTGACTCCAAGCAGCCGCCCAGAGTTATTTGGGAAATGGGTCACTAGCCCAGGATCTCGGGGTTGACTGGGACTGGATCTGTGCTTTCTTCCAGCCAGCATTTATGGAGAATGAATAAGTACATGGTTAACAAGCCTCGTGAGCTGTAGTTACTAAAGGAGGTGGTAGCCGGAGCTTATTTTCCTTATTGTTGGTCTTTTCTAGAGGAGGGCTTCCAGAGAGCTCAGAGCTGGCCAAAGCTGGCCAGCCTCTCTGGAGAAGAGGACTTGGGTTCTGCAACTCCTTTAGAGCCCTTAAAAAAATGCTCATACAGGGGCCAGCAAAATGGACCTGCTTCCATCTCCCCTCTGTGCCTTGCTGTACCCCGGTGGACAGTGGATTCCGTGAGGACAGAGCCTGGGTGGCTGTCACTTATATTCATGGGCATTTTACAGTAGGAGGTGATATATACCAAGGGATCAACAAACAACTTCTGCGAGGGCCCAGAGAGTATTTAAATATTTTAGGTTCTATGGCCTGTGACAGTGCTCCAGGACAGTCAGATATAAGAAGACTGGCAGCAAGCCAGATTGGGCGTGGATTTTTAGCCCCTAGTTGTAGATCCTATATCACTTTCCTCAGTTGTGACACAGAAAGCACTGGCCACCCAGCATCTGCAGGCACCTGGTGACTCAGCCAGCAATTCCCAAGCTACAGAGCTCTCTGCGAACCAGCTCAGGTAGGAAATCACTGAATCCCAGGGCTCCACGTCCTTCTGAGCTTAGAATGGATATGCAGATCTGTCCATTCCTGTCTCCCAGACACTTGGACCCTGCAGCAGTGCCCTCCCGTCTGTCAGCAGCCAGGAGCCACACCGAGGTTGGCACAGGTGCAGAGGCTACCAGGAGCTTCCATCTCTACAGTCTTTCTGACTCAGATGAGCCCCAAGTGTGTGGGGACTGAGCTCTCCCCTTCTTAAGTGAGAGAGTTTCTCTCCTCTGTGAGAGCAGTAACAGGACTCCATCCAACTGCAGCTATTGATTTACCAAGAAAAGCCTTCAGACCACATCACACCAGGGTATGAAATGTAGGTTACAGAATGTGGGGGTGATGCTGTCTTCCCAGTCAACCCAGGACCCTCTGTAGGTCCACAGAGAAGAACGTGAGAGTTCCCTGGGCTCCCGTGGTCAGTGTGGAGGCATTTCTAAGCCCTCTCGTCACCTCCAGATACCTCCACCCTTCCTGATCCACATTTGTTTCTTGCACCTGGACAGTGGCTATCGGGGGCCTAGGAGGTCTGTCAGTCCAGGCTGGGGACAGAATAGTGTGGGATCCTTGGGGGAGGGGGCCTATCTTCTCATTTTATTCTTTTTTGAGGACCTTAATATTAATAAGAAAGAAAAAAGCACTTTTCTAGGTCTAGGGATTGTTGGTTCTTTGGATTTAATTGTACTGACTTATCATCTCAACCTGTGTGTGCTTTGTGTGTGCATGCGCGCGCATGTGATGTCACAGTGAATAGTAAGGTAAGAGAGTAACCCCCAGTGTCTGTCCTCCCCTTTCACCTGAGACTAGGTATCTTGTTCTCCTCTGTTCATAGTCAGCCTGGGCTGACTTTGTTTCCAAAAACCAAAAATGAATTTAAAATTAAAGCAGAAATATCAGGCCCATTAAAGAACTCCCCAGTAGCCCAGCACTCAGGAAGCAGAGGCAGGTAGATCTCTGTAAGATTGAGGCCAGCCCAATCTACATAGCAAGTGCCAGGCCAGCTGGGGCTACAGGGAGACCGTGTCTCAAAAAGACCAAAAATAAAGCCATGTGGCAGCAGCACTCTGGAGGCAGAGGCAGGTGGATCTCTGGGAGCTCAAGCCAGCCTGGTCTACTCTACGTAATGAGTTCTAGGACAGCTGGGGCTACAGGGAAATCTCCCCCAAAACCTAATAATTAAAAAAAAAAAAAAAAAAAAAAGTAGTGAAGAAAAAATAATAAAAGCACACAAAAACTCCCCAGTTATTCCTCACCCTTGTCAATCAACACCGACAATTCTGGTTCTCTGTATCTATGAGCTATCTTTCTCACTTCTGAAGTTTCTTCAGGATTTACCTGTGTTGTGTTCAAGTTGTGCAGAAGTTCCTTCCCTTTTCAGAAGAATTAAATAATTTCCAATAGTACTGTGTGGAAACACATTTGTTTTTCTCCGGGATGGGTTGTTCTGGTGTTGCTTCTGGCCTCTTGGCTTTATATAAATGCACACCTAAAAAAAATAAAATAAGCTCTCTTGTACAAAATATTATATATATATATATATATATATTTTATAAGCATAAAAAAAGAAAATAAATAAATAAGTGCACACCTAGATATTCCTCTAGGTCTTGCTTTCAGTTCTATTAGTTATATACCGAGTGGGAAAAGTACATGCTCTGGTTTGCCTTCAATCACTATGACAGAATACTCTGACCAGTACTAAGTTGGGGAGGAAAGGGTTATTCCTCTTACATCTCCCAGGCTCATCACTGAAGGAGCCCAAGGTAGAAACTCAGGGCAGGAGCCTGGAGGCAGGAGCTGAAGCACAGGCCATGGAGGAGTGCTGCTTGCTCCCCTGGCCCATGCTCAACCTGCTTTCTTATGCAGTACAGAACCATCTACCCAGGGTAGCACCGCCCCCCACTGGGCTGGGCCCTCCCACATCAACGATCAAGAAAATGCCCCACAGACATGGCCACAGGCCAGGCCAGTCTCCACTCCTATCCCTCATCCCAGGTGTGTCAAGTTGACATTCTAAGCTATCTGGCACATTGCATGTATGGTAATTCTATTTTTATTTATTTATTTATGTATGAGGAATCTTCCTATTGCTTTGTGCAGTGGCTGTATAATTTTATAATCCCAGCCATAATGCACACACATCTTCCAATTTTTCCACATTTTTTTATTGTATTTGATAGGAGCGCCCTAGTGGGTATGAGATTTCTTCCTGCTTCTATTCATAGATAACTACAGTTTGAAGTGCTGTGTCATTTCTGCATCTCTGCTGTTCCACTGTATGCTCCTTCCTGAGGGCTCTTCAAGTAGACCAGGCTGGCCTTGAACTCACAGAGATCCACCTGCCTCTGCCTCCTGAGTGCTGGGATTAAAGGCATGCACCACCACGCCCTGCGAGAGCCTGGTTTTTAATCCTTGCCTCTGCTCCTAAGCATTTCAGGTGTCTCTGCTACCCAGCAGCCACCGTGCCATTGCAAGTCCCACCCACCCTTGGGTCATGCTGACCCCTCTACAGTGAGACTTTATCCAGCTGCACTCCCAGCACAATGCCTGCTGGACCTGGAGATCGCTAGTACACCAACATGTTAAGGGACACAGTTTAGGATTGTCAGATTGTCCCCGAGCCAAGGACTGGTGATCAAGTGGCAGGACAGGACAGACAGCTTGGAGCTGCAAGGTTTGCAGCCAAGATCAGGCAACTAAAAATAGTCCATATATCGGGTGATGTGGGCGGCACTTCTCGGGATGCTTGTGGCCTGAAGGGACAAGTGGGGCCGGGTGGGAGGGGCTGAGCGTCCCCTCCTGTGCAAACCACCTAGCCTTGAAGCCGGCCTTCTGCCCCTATCTTTGCCTCTGGTTTCCCACAAGTGGCCTCATATATAGAACCACACAGTATAGTAACCCAGAAACCCCTGTTAGGAGGCGGGGGTAGGAGGAAGGTCAGCTCTAACCTGCTTCCTCTGTCCAGGTAAGAGCTGAGTACCACATTATGAGTCCTCAGTGATATAGCTGTTAGCAAGAAACTGCTTCTGTTCTGCTGAAGCTGAGCATTGAGCGGGGGAGGAGCAGTAGAAGGCACAGTTGTGCTGAGTAAACAAGACCAGGTCTTCTTCTGAGAGCATCTTGTGTGTGTGTGTGTGTGTGTGTGTGTGTGTGTGTGTGTGTGTAGGTCAGAGGTTGACATCCGGGTATTTTCCTCAGTGGATCTCCACCTTAGTTTTTGAGACATCACCCCCCACACTGAACCTGGAGTTCACTGATTGAGCTAGATTATCTACCCAGCCCCAGGGATCCTCCCCAGCTCTGCGTTTACAGACACAGCACACCACCATGCATGGCTTTTAACATGAAGCCTGGGGATCGAACTCAGGTCTTCATAACTGTATGGCAAGCAGTTTGCCAACTGAGCTGTCTCCCTAGCCCTAAGACTAGGTCCTGATAAGTCCTGTGAAAAACAAACAAACAAACAGGTGGCATCTGACAGAAGAGGTCAGTAAGCTTTTATTTATTTATTTATTTATTTATTTGTCTTTTTGAGACAGGGACTCTGTAGCCCCACCTGGCCTGGAACTCACTATGTAGACCAGGCTGGCCTTGAACTCCCAGAGATCCACCTGCCTCTGCCTCCAAGCACTGGAATTAAAGGCATTTACCACCACGCCCAGCTGTAAACTTTTTTTTGTAATGATCCATATGGTCAATACTTTAGGCTTAGTGGCTCTGTGACCTCTGTCAACGACTCTGCTCAGTCACAGCATGGAAACAGCCACGTAGAATGGTGCTTGAATGTATGTGATCAGATTGCAATAAAACTTTATAAAAATGGGCTCTGGGACAGATTTGACCTGTGTCCAGTTTGCCAAACTCTGTACTTGTGGTCAGTTGGGGAGAGGGGTGCTCCTTGAGCTGGGGTCCACAGGGAATCTTTCTAAAAGGGGAACTAAGTTGGTTGCAAGCCACAACTAGGGGGAATGTCTGCTGCCGGTGAGGCCAGCTGGTACCTTGCTGCTGAAGCTGGGGGCGTCACATGCTGAGAAATGCACAGGCTCAGCTCACTTTGAGAGATGAAGAGACTTGCTTGTTGCTTGAATGTTGGTTGTGTGGGAAAGAGGAGGTTTGTGAATGAAGCCAGATTTGGGGTTTGAACCAGTGAGTGAATGGTGATTCCTGGGGTGGAAAAGAGCAGAGAGGAGTAAGTCCAGGGGAGACTGGGTTCATTGTTGAGTGAGTTGCTTTTTAGATGAGTGGGTGGGAAGGTAGAGGTGGTGATTTCAGGCCTAGAGGGTTGAACTAGGGAGTAGCTACATCCCCCTGACCTTTATGGCTCTGAGGGGTGGGTGTGGACAGATTAGGACATAGCCAGAGGGTGTTATAAGGCCAGCAATTATTTATTGCAGGCACATCAGCACAGAACCCAAGTGGGCCTCTGTCCACAGGGAAGTGGTGTAGTGTGAGGTGTTATGAGAGTTTGTTTCCGTCCTGTGAGGCAGGTCTGACCTGCTGGGGTTTATAGGAAGATTGCTTTCGGGGCTGGAGAGACGGCCTAGCAGTTAAGAGCACTGACTGCTCTTGCAGAGGATCCGGGTTTGATCCCCAGCACCCACATGGCAGCTAAGAACCGTCTTTAACTCCAGTTCCAGGGGAATCCGGCTCCCTCTTCTGACATCCTCGGCATTGCATGACACGGGTGCACTAACCTACATGCAGACAGTACACTCATACACATAAAAATAATGAAATAAAATAAAATAAAAGATTACTTTCGATACAGCCACACTTGGCTTGGAGGAAGTGCTGAGTCCTTGGCCCCAGGGAGGGCAGTGGTGACATCTCTGGGAAAATGAAGTTGGTTTCAGGGTCTGGGGTGAGTTTGGGTCACAGGGACCTGTATTCCCTGGCACACAGCACCTTCCAGTCCCAGAATGCCTGGAACAGCTGATAGGAGTTGGAGCCCCCTGGTGCATGGAGTGTGCTCTGCCGTCTTCCAAGGCTCCTAGAGCCACCAGGGGTGGGGGGGTGGGGGGGCATTCAGTAGCATTCTCCTCTCCGTCTTCTCTCCTCTGCCTGCCTTCTGCTGGGGAGTCTCTTTCACCCCCTAATAATTTCTTCTACTCCTTCTCAGCTTGGCCTTGGGGTTCTGAGTCTCCGTGCTGGGAGGCTGAATGGGCTTGCTGGAGCACAGTGTGATAATATCTTGTCTGGTTTGGTGGAGGTCTCCGTGAGCTGGAAGAGGGAGAACAGTGTACCTCTGACGTCCCCATCTTCCTCCTGCAGCCCAGCCCCTGAGAAAATGGTAGACCACTTGGCCAACACAGAGATCAACAGCCAGCGGATCGCAGCGGTGGAGAGCTGCTTCGGCGCATCGGGGCAGCCGCTGGCCCTGCCCGGCCGGGTGCTACTGGGCGAGGGGGTGCTGACCAAGGAGTGCCGAAAGAAAGCCAAGCCCCGCATCTTCTTCCTCTTCAACGACATCCTGGTGTACGGCAGTATCGTGCTTAGCAAACGCAAGTACCGCAGCCAGCATATTATTCCCTTGGAAGAGGTGACCCTGGAGCCGCTCCCCGAGACCCTGCAGGCCAAGAACCGCTGGATGATCAAGACGGCCAAGAAGTCCTTCGTGGTGTCCGCGGCGTCCACTACGGAGCGCCAGGAGTGGATCAGCCACATCGAGGAGTGCGTGAGGAGGCAGCTGCTGGCCACTGGCCGGGAGCCGACCACCGAACACGCAGCGCCCTGGATTCCCGACAAGGCCACAGACATTTGCATGCGCTGCACGCAGACCCGCTTCTCCGCGCTCACCCGGCGCCACCACTGCCGAAAATGTGGCTTCGTGGTCTGCGCTGAGTGCTCCCGAGAGCGCTTCCTGCTGCCCCGGCTCTCACCCAAGCCCCTTCGTGTCTGCAGCCTCTGCTACCGCGAGCTGGCTGCCCAGAAGCGGAGGGAGGAGGCAGAGGAGAGGGGCAGAGGCTCCCCCGGACGGCTGGCCCACCTGGGCGGGGCTGCCTTCGGAGCCTCCAGTGGTGATGATGACGACTCTGATGAGGACAGGGAGGGCAGCGGGGATGGAGACTGGCCCAGCCGGGTGGAGTTCTATACCTCTGGGGTGTCCTGGTCCGCCTTCCACAGCTGACCCTCATCTACGGAGCATCGGTAACAAGCAGCCTGCTGCCCAGGCTCCAGGAAGGCGGGTCCTGGACTGCGTGGTGTCATTGGAACCTCTGACCACAGTGGTGGTCACAGGGACAGGTGGCTGTCGTCATCGCCCCCCCCCACCAGTGCCTTTCTACTGGATGGCAACCTCCTAGTGTCATTCAGGAATAGCCTTTCCATGTCACAAGGTCCGGAACAGGCAGGCTTTCAGAACAAATGCCAGTCCTCAGCCTGGTCAGTCAGGCTGCATCTGCAGCCCTTAACATTAGACTAGGCCAGGTGCCCAAGGCATGGAGGGGTCAGGGTGGGTAAGGAGGGAAAAAGAAATGACCAGACCGGTGTGTGGGTCCACTCCACTCTGAGGCCTGAGCCTCTGATGCCACCCCGCCCCCGGAGAAGCACAGCTGGTGGAAGACTATGAAGCCTTCCTACCTGCCAGGTTCACGCCACTGCCTACCCACTGGACCCTGCCAAGCTAGATCCTGGCTGCACTGTGTACCTTGCAGACCCAGGGCAGTCCGTCAAGCCCTCTGCCCTGTCACCTGCTCCATGTGTCTGGTGTCTTTTGTCCTCTCCCCATCTCTCTCCAGTCAGCAAAAGCAGTATTTGCTCTTATGGTTGAGTTGCAAGGACAGAAAGGCGCCTGGACTAATAAAAAAAGAAAGTACCAAGTCTTTGGGTCGCTAAGTCTAAGAGCATCCTCGCTTCAGACACCACTCAGGGTGGAATGGAAACCAAATGGGATAAATGTCACTGACTCCACCACACTGGGTGCTCCTGGGAGTGCTGACTTCCTGGTAACTCGTTCATGACACACTGAGTCTGGGACCCCAAGGACACAGCCCCATCCCAGTGCTGAGACAGTATTTCTCCCTTCTTCCTTCCCTCCTTCCCTCCTTCCTTTCCTCCCTGCCTTCCTGCTTCCCTCCCTTCCTCCCTCCCTCCCTTCCTTCCCTCTTTCCTTCCTTCCTTCCTCCCTCCCTTCCTTCCTTCTTCCCTCCCTTCCTCCCTCCCTCCCTTCCTTCCTTTCCTCCATCCTTCCTTCCTTCCTTCCTTCCTTGAGCCTGGTCAGCCTACCCAGAGTCAGACCTTCAAAGAGGACTGACTCTCCCCCTCCCAGCTATCAGTTGCCAGTAGTTCCTCAGCTGAGTGTGGGGCTCTCTGTCTACTTCCCCACTTCTGTGCTGGGGTTTTGTCCGGCTTGACCTTGCATGGGACATGCGCACGCTGTCACTACTGCATGAGTTCCTATGAGTAACTGACCAGCTCTCTGGAAAACTGTCTCCTTGTGGTCGTCCACCACCTCTGGCTCTTATAATCTTCCTGTCCTCTCTTCAGCAACGAGTTCTGATCCTTAGGAAGCAGAAATTTGATATAGGCATCCTATTCAGGGATAAGTACTCTGCAGTCTCCTGTGCACATTGGCCTGTTGTGAGTCTCTGCATTAATCGCCATCTGCTGCATGAGGAAGCTGCTCTGGTGAGAAAATTGATCTATAGGTGCAACAGTCACTTGGAGTACATTTGATACTATATTTAGGGGAATAATAGAGCATTTGAGGACACAAACTTGACTCTAAAGGCATATATATATACATATATATATATATGTAAAAGGGCACATGAAATTGGGTGGCGGTATTAAGGAGGGTGCAGATAGGGGAAGGGATCTAGAGAGATCAAAATACATTGTATGAGATTCACAAAAATTCAATTAAGAAAAGAAAACAGCTCACTATGTAGCCCAGGCCCATCCAAACTTGAAGAACTCTGGCCTTGACCTCCCCAAACTAAGGTAGGTAGTTTATTGGCGTGGACTATCTAAATGGACAGAATGAAGGAAGTAAGGTATTTTATGTCCTGCTCAACACCTGCAGATGATGTCTCTAGGTGGGAAACAGCCCAGGTATGGCCACTAGCCTGCACTCTGGCCATACACCAGCAGGCCCTTCAGGAGCCTGCAAAGCTGAGTGTGATGGCACGTGCCTGGAGCCCCAACACTGAGGGGCATGAGGATTTAGGGTCTGAGGCCAGCCTGGACTATGTAAAGAGTGTAATTGAAAATAGTATCTGGCGTATGTTTACATATTGGTCTTTGCCCAGATCCTGGCTGGTCTTGGCCCCTGTGCCTAGAGGAGGGGCACTGTCAGCCACGTGTGCTGATTCTGTGCTGAGAAGTCCTCCTCCAGCATAGTGAAACCCCACTTGCCAGGGTTCTCCATTGCCACATGGTTTCTGTGGGCTGCAGATGTTGCACATGTAAACTTCAGAGATCAAGTTGGGTATGTTCTGATTTTGCGTGTCAGGTCAGTTCCCACAACCTGCAACTGACATGTGGACCCTTGAAGAATGCTGTGGGGGGTGGTGACAGTGGAGAGGACCCTACTAAGCACCCAGGAGCTGCCAGAGACTCTGCCTGCCCTGACAGTGACAGGCAAGGAGGGTCAGGGATTTATTCGCAGCCTTTTCCTCTGTGGCCCATTAGCCATCCAAACTGGTTCAGGCTGCTTCTCCTGTTTGGCCAGAGGGCACAATGCCAAGCAGGTCACCAGGTAAGAGGCAGCTTCCTGAAGCCAGATCTGATGTCCTCTTGGAAATCCAGAGCCAGATAGCCCTGTCCCTTCCACTTAGGGCTGATGGCAGAGTCAGGAGAGCTGGCCGCTTGGTCACAAGAACCTAACTCCTCTTTCCCGGAAAACTTCAGAGTCTAAGAGGCAACATTTGGGAGGACAAGAGTTGCGCCTGGGGCTGGCCACCCTCTGTAGCCACCTAGCAAAGCAGGCAGAGTGTCAGGAGCATAGATTATTGGGGCCAGCTGGTGAAGAGCCCTGTGGCACTGTGGGAGGTTGATGGGGACAGGAGGTGGCTCAACCCTCAGCCCAGGACGCAGGTCCTGGTTCCCTTTCACCCAGCCCTAGGTCAGGGCACCACTTCCCTGAGCCCCAAGGTCTCGGGAGCCTACGAGGACCCAAGCACCAACAACCTTACAAAGTGCTCATTCATGAAAAACTCCAGAGGCAAGCTGTGTGCCCTGCCACGTGCTGGGAACAGAGCTGTGCATAAGATGGAGAGACTCTTATCTCAGCTCTCAGCTGACAGGAAGGAGACAGGAGTGCACCCCAGCAGGTGGGCAGAGGTTGGCGCTGGAGGGCAGTACTCAGCAGAGACAGATGCCACTGGGTGGAGAGAACCAGGCACACGAGGGGGACACTGCACTTGACACTGCTCTCTATTGCTAGTCCTGAGTGCCAAGGCCCAGAGAAGGAAGGAGTCCGTGTGTCCTGGAGCAGCATGGCTGTAGCTGAGGCCAAAAGACAGTAGGTACACAGGACCCCAGAGGCCGCTGGGAGCAGTAAGTAGGTCTGATCTGAAGAACTTCTGGCATGCGTGTAGATGGCTGGGGAGTGGAGAGGTGGGTGGGCATGGGGGCCGTGTAGCCAGCAGCTTGTCGCTTGCCATACCCAAAGGGGTGTCCATCAAAAGCACATCCTCTGTTCTTTCCAGCTGTGGTGGCCCCTGGGAAGCTTCCCCATGCCCCCTCTGTCCCTGACTCTATTCTTTCCAGCTGTTGTGGCCCCTGGGAAGCTTCCCCATGCCCCCTCTGTCCCTGACCCTCCCTATTCTGAGATACTGGGGAACTGCTGAGGAGCCAAATGACCATCGGGGCCTGGACATTTGCTCTAGAACCCAGTGTGGCACCAAGTAATGCCCAGAGCCCCCACCCACCACACCCAAGTGCTAAGTGTAGAGGCCAGCAGGAATCAAATGTGCAAGAAAAGAGTCTGGCGAGGATGCAGGGAATAGGGACCGTGTAGCTATGGGAGGTGAGGGCTTTATGGAAGTCAGCGGGCAAGCTCCTGAGCAAATGGAACAGATCTGCATATGACCCAACTAGAGCCCTCCTGGGACCCAGGTAGAGTGCACCCGGGTGGTCAGACTATCACAGGGACAGCTGTACACTGTGATTATTGCGGCAGTATCTACTACGAACCAGCCCTGACACCCATCAGCTCACGAGTGGGTAAATCAAACAGCACATATACACACTAGAGTTTTGTTCAGACATCAAGAATGAGGAAGGACATGAAGTCTGGAGAGATGGTTCAGTGGTTAAAAGCACTGACTGCCTACCCCTGCAGAGAACCTGGGTTTTATTCCCAGCACCTATGTGGCGGCTAATAACTGTCCTTAACTCCAGTTCTGGGGATCTGATGTCCCCCTCTCTGGCCTCCACATGCATGATACACTTACATGCAGGCAAAACACTCATACACACAAAATAAAAATTAGTCAAAAGCATTGTTTTAGAAAAAGAAGGAGGAAATTATGTCAGTTGCAGGAAAGTGGGCAAAATTAGATGGAGTTGCCATGTTAAATGAAATAACCTTGACTCAAAGATCACGTGTTTTCCCTCATAGGCAAAATCTAGATTTTCTGTTAAAGACATGAAAATGGAAGACAATGGGAAGAGGAGAAGGACCAGTGTGGGGGGAGGACAGGGGGATGGGGGGATGAGCGGACAGAGGGACGGGGGCACAGACCAGCTGTCTGCCGGTGCAGAGCCAGCCCCTGCCTGCTGGGCTGACCACGGCCCCATTCACCAGTCCCAATCTACTTGGGACTTCTGGCCCTGGGCCCAGGAGCTCAGCAGTTCTCTGGACAGACTTCAGTCCCTCAGCTTTTTGCAAATGTGTCACTTACTCAGGACGGAGCTGAAGGTATGCAGGGGCCAAGGGCCCTGGGCCTGCTGGGCTGGGCCCAGGCCTCACACGCTTGCCTGGAGCTCTGCTTACGAGGCCTGGCAGAGACATAGGAACCCACTGTTCTGCCAGCTCAGTCTCCCATTGGCTGTCCTGGAATGTGTCCTCCCAGCTGTGTGTGGATCCTGACCTTGCCAGGGGCGTGTGATGCTCTGGCAGCATCGGGGTCCCTGGGAAGGGCCTACGTTGTCACTCCTCCTGGGATTGCAGAGGGACAAGGGAGGGACTGAGGCCAGGCCGCTGCACTGAGAGACCCCGGAGCCTGAACCACCTGTGCAGGAGCCAGCTTGCTGGAGCACTGAAGGCTAGCCTGGTCTACATAGTGAGTTCCAGGCCAGCTGGGGGTCCCTAATAAGGTCCTATTTCTAAATAAATAGATAAATAATAAATGCTTAGTATGATTAGCCGTTGGGGAAATGTAAATAAAAACTTCACTAAGCTATCATCTTAGTTAGAATGGATCCTTTTTTTTTAAGCATAAAGCACACACACACACACACACACACACACACACACACACACACAAATCCTGTGGAAAAGGCTGGGGGGAAAAGGGATTATCTTGCACTATTGGTAGAAGTTGCACTGGGCCAGCCATTCTAGAACAATACGGGGGTCCTCAGCAGAACGTAGATCTGCCACAGGAGCCGTCTCTCCACCGGTCTGATGCAGAGAAAATGTCACCAGCGTGTGGAGAGTTGCCAACACACCACGGGCATCACAGCACAGTCACAGTAGCTAAGTCATGGTACGCTGGGTCCCAGAATCTCCTCGGAAACAGGCCAGGCCTTTGGAAGGTGCTCTCTGGGTAGGAGTCTGCCTTCCTTTCTGACACTTACTATAAGCTGCCCTCACAGGCTGGGGCAGAAGTTCCCACCACCCCAGGCAGAGCTTTCTGGAGGCATGGTATCTGACTTGCTCCTAGCCTGAGGCCCAAGGGCTCTGACCTCTCTTTTGTCCCTGTCTGTCCTTTGAACACAGCCGCCAAAAGGTCTGCGGCAGGAAGTTGGGTCACAGCTGGGACAAAGACCTGAAGGGGCCAAGCCTGGAGGAGTGGTTCAAACGCTGACCCAGTTCTCAGTCTGGATCTGAGGTCTCTCAGGCCATATGTGCAAACAAGCCAGCCACTTCCTCTTGGCCTGATTGTGACAGAGGTCTGTGGGGAAGTGCCCGCCACCAAGCACGGGCTGCCTCATTGTGGGACTTTTCACACCTTGCATCAGCAGGTTCAGGCTGCCTTTGCTGTTGTCTGTAGTCAGCTCCCCTCTTGTGAGAGCATGGGGTAGCCTGAGCCTCAGCCCCTGCCACTGTCTGTGGTAGGTTTCCACGGTGAGGGCCTACCTCCTGCGTGAGCTCTGCCTAGCCAAAGCAGATCTGTGCTGGGGGAGGGGAACCTTGGGGACGAAACAAGGAGAGTAGAGCAGAGACTAGAAGGGTCTGCCTCCCCCAGCCCTGCCAATCTGCCTCAGCTTCCCTGGGCAGCCCACTACTTCTCTACTGTGCCCAGGACATCTGGCCGTCCAGTCATGAACACCAGCATAGACACCACCTCCACTCTTAGCATTCCAGCAGCACCTAGCTGTGGAAACCTAGGGATCTAGGACTCTGTGACACATGGGTATACAGAGAGACTCTTGCATGGGAATTAAGTCTAGAGCACTGTGACACCCAAGGAGCTTCCTTGGGGCTGAGTGGGAGTTGTCCAGGCAAGGTCGCAGAGGTGAATATGTCCAGCCTGAGCAGCACCCTGCCAAGGTGGATTCCCTCCCCTAAAGAACAGTGTGCTCCGGGGCTGGACAGGTGGCTCAGTGGTTAAGAGCACTGGCTGCTTGCAGAAGACCCAGGTTCATTTCCCAGCATGCACATGGTAGCTAATAACCATCCATAACTCTAGTTCCAGGGGATCTGATGCCCTCTTCTGACCTCGGTGGGCATTGTACAACACAGGTGCACCTACCTACATGCAAGCAATATACTCATACATATAAAATAAAAATAAATAAAATTTAAAAAAGAAGAGTGAGCTCTGTACACACACACACACACACACACACACGAGTGCACATGTGCTCGTGTTCACACACAGCCAGCTCTGCCCTCTGGACTCACCTGTCTGTCTCAAAGCTGACTCTCTTGATTGATCACAGAAGAGAGGAATAGACAGGGGTACTGGGGATTGAATCCAGGGCTTCATGCATGGCAATCTAGTGCCTTCTCACTGAGCTACCCACCACACCATCCCCTTATCCACAGCCTCTTACCTGGTGGACTCTAGGCAAGAGCTCTAACACTGAGTTATATTGATAGCCTTCTTTTTACTTTTTAAAAAATTTTCTCATTTCTTTTTGTTTGTTTGTTTTTGGTTTTATTATTTTTTAACTAATTTTTTTTTGCAAGAAGAAACACCTGAATTTCATGTCAGATAGCAAACAAAAGGAGTCAAATCCACATGCCAAAAGCACAAAGAAAAATCGACAACATGGGAAAAGCAAGAAATCCCCACCAAACACTATCAGTCCTACAATGAGATCTCTCCAGAGGTATCCCAGGACACAGCTATCTATCTATCTATTTATCTATCTATCTATCTATCTATCTATCTATCTATTTATCTATCTACCTGCCTATCTATCATCTGTGTGTTTGTGTGTGGGTGGGTAGATAGATATTTGTTCTATTGATTCTAGGTTTTTTTTTCTCTCTCTCTCTCTCTGATTCATCCTGGAGGTGGGTCCTTTGCTCTCTGACCTGTCCTGGAGGGCAGGTCCTTATAAAAGGAAGAGTTTATTTGAGCTTACAATTGACATTTCCAGGGAATTAGAGCCCATTGTGGTGGGGAGGCATGGTGGGAGGGGCTGGAAAAGCCAAGGATCACATCTTCCAATGAGCACAGGAAGCAGAGAGACAGAGCAGCTGGAGACTGCAAGGCTTGTTGAACTCTCTAAGCCCACCCCCAATGATGTACTTCCTCCAGCATGGCCACACCTTCTAAGACCTCCCAAAACAACACCACCAACTGGGAACAAAATGTCTGAATACTTGAAGCCTATGGGGACATTCTCATTCAAACCACCACAGGGATTCTAGGTAGGTGCTCTACCACAGAGCCACACCCCCAGCACCTTACTGGGGAATTCTAGGCAGGTGCTCTACTACTGAGCCACAGCCCAGCCCCTCACTGAGGGATTCTAGGCAAGTGCTCTACCACTGAGCAGTACCCCCAGCCCCTCATTGGGAGAGTACAGGCAGGTGCTCTATCACTGAGCCACACCCCCAGCCCCTCACTGAGGGATTCTAGGCAGATGCTCTACCACTGAGCCACACCTCCAGCTCCTCACTCGGGGATTCTAGGCAAACTCTCCACCCAAGTCCCCGCAGAGGTCTCCAAGTAACTCTTACTCAGGAAAGGATTGAAAACTCCAGTGGCCTCAAGACTCCCCTCCCCTTTTATCATTTGGAAACTGAGGCATAGGGGGTGGGCACAGCCCCTGGACGTGGGATCAGGGCGAGATGAGAAGCTAAGACCAGACCCTGCTGTCTCCTGCTGTCTCTTCCTCCACCCTCTCAGGCCGACTGGATCCAAATGTTACAAGTTCACAGCAGAAAGGCTGGAAGGGACAAGGGGTAGGCAGAAACAGAGCTAGAAGCTTGGGCAGAAACAAGAGGAAATTTAATCCTTACAGTGCCAGCTTGGGGATTCTAGCAGATGTCTGACCCCGCCCCCAACCCTCAAAGAACATCCTGCCTGGCTCCAGTTCCAGGAGGTTCTGAGCTGTCTGTCATGGGCTGGGAACACAACTTGGGTTCTCTGAATTTGCAGCATATGCCCCTAACCACTGGGCCACCTCCCCAGACCCATGCGCACACACTTTAAATGGACCTAGGTTCAACAGTCTGGAGGTCCAGTTCTGGGGATCCAATGCTCTCCTCTGACCTCTGTGGGCATTGCATGACATGGGTAAACCTACATACATGCAGGCATAACATTCATACACAAATACATTTTTAAAATTTCAATGTACATCTCAGTGAGATTTTATACACACTCACACACACACACACACACACACACACACACACACACACCTCTGAGTTCCTCACATTCTAGAAGGCTCCTTGAGCTCTGCAAACCTGTGTCTCTAAGGATTGACTGGATGGTGTTGTGATTTCTTTGCATCCTGTCTTTGTGCTTCCTCCATGCTGCTGTGAGCTCTGTAACCTGGTGTTTTCTCCCGTAGTGCTCTATTTGATGGCCCTTTCTGATCCTCTCAACTGTTGATGCTTGAGCTGATCCTGTTTTGACTGACGATGCATGAGGCTGTTGGATGTGTGCAGTCTGAGCGCTCAGGGAGTGGAGCAGGTGGGTTCCAGGTGGGGCCACCTGAGTTCAAAGCCAGCCTGGGCTGCATGGCAAGAGCCTGTCTCAGAAAACCACACACACACACACAAGCATACATAACACACATGCATGCACACACACAAGCATATATAACACACATGCATGCACACACACAAGCATACATAACACACATGCATACACACACAAGCATACATAACACCTATACATGCACACACACAAGCATACATAACACACATGCATACACACACAAGCATACATAACACCTATTCATGCACACACACAAGCATACATAACACACAAGCATACATAACACACAAGCATACATAACACACACACAAGCATACATAACACACATGCATGCATACATAACACACATGCATGCACACACACAAGCATACATAACACACATGCATGCACACACAAGCATACATAACACACATGCACACACACAAGCATACATAACACACATGCATACACACACAAGCATACATAACACCTATTCATGCACACACACAAGCATACATAACACACAAGCATACATAACACACAAGCATACATAACACACACACAAGCATACATAACACACATGCATGCATACATAACACACATGCATGCACACACACAAGCATACATAACACACATGCATGCACACACAAGCATACATAACACACATGCACACACACAAGCATACATAACACACATGCATACACACACAAGCATACATAACACCTATTCATGCACACACACAAGCATACATAACACACAAGCATACATAACACACAAGCATACATAACACACACACAAGCATACATAACACACATGCATGCATACATAACACACATGCATGCACACACACAAGCATACATAACACACATGCATGCACACACAAGCATACATAACACACATGCACACACACAAGCATACATAACACACATGCATACACACACAAGCATACATAACACCTATTCATGCACACACACAAGCATACATAACACACAAGCATACATAACACACAAGCATACATAACACACACACAAGCATACATAACACACATGCATGCATACATAACACACATGCATGCACACACACAAGCATACATAACACACATGCATGCACACACAAGCATACATAACACACATGCACACACACAAGCATACATAACACACATGCATACACACACAAGCATACATAACACCTATTCATGCACACACACAAGCATACATAACACACAAGCATACATAACACACAAGCATACATAACACACACACAAGCATACATAACACACATGCATGCATACATAACACACATGCATGCACACACACAAGCATACATAACACACATGCATGCACACACAAGCATACATAACACACATGCACACACACAAGCATACATAACACACATGCATACACACACAAGCATACATAACACCTATTCATGCACACACACAAGCATACATAACACACAAGCATACATAACACACAAGCATACATAACACACACACAAGCATACATAACACACATGCATGCATACATAACACACATGCATGCACACACACAAGCATACATAACACACATGCATGCACACACAAGCATACATAACACACATGCACACACACAAGCATACATAACACACATGCATACACACACAAGCATACATAACACCTATTCATGCACACACACAAGCATACATAACACACAAGCATACATAACACACAAGCATACATAACACACACACAAGCATACATAACACACATGCATGCATACATAACACACATGCATGCACACACACAAGCATACATAACACACATGCATGCACACACAAGCATACATAACACACATGCACACACACAAGCATACATAACACACATGCATACACACACAAGCATACATAACACCTATTCATGCACACACACAAGCATACATAACACACAAGCATACATAACACACAAGCATACATAACACACACACAAGCATACATAACACACATGCATGCATACATAACACACATGCATGCACACACACAAGCATACATAACACACATGCATGCACACACAAGCATACATAACACACATGCACACACACAAGCATACATAACACACATGCACACACACAAGCATACATAACACACATGCACACACACAAGTATACATAACACAGATTCATGAACACACACACAAGCATACATAACACACATGCATACACACACAAGCATACATAACACACATGCATACACACACAAGCATACATAACACACATGCATACACACACAAGCATACAGAACACACATGCATACACACACAAGCATACAGAACATAGATTCATGCACACACACACAAGCATACATAACACACAAGCATACATAGCACACACACAAGCATACATAACACACATGCATGCACACATATACACACAAGCACATCAAGACACATGTATCCAGGCAAGGACACATGCACACATATACACATACATACATGCTTACATGCACATATGTACACATACACAAGGGTGCAAGCATGCACACATGTACATAAATACATGTTTGCACAAGCATACATAAATACCTATCTACTCATTCACACATGTACATATCCAAATCCATGCAAGCGTGCACACATATACACACATGTACATACGTAAGTGCTCAACTGTGCATGCATAAACATACCTGCATACCCACAAATGCATGTACAAACAGAGACACAGGTCTACCTGCAAACATGCACAGACATACACATAACACATTCACACATATGCATGTATAACATGTATAATACATACGCATGTATAACACATGCATATATTCACATACACAAATATTGATAAACACATATACACATGCCTGCAGATACATAAACAACACACACATGCATATGCATGTATACACTGATATACACAGACATATATTATGCACACCAGCACACACAGACATGCATGCACACAGAGACACATGAATGTGCACATGCATCTATATATAAATATACACATATATACACACAGATACATAGACACACCATACCTACACACATACACACATATACCTATACATATACACATATGCATATATATGCATACGCACATACACACATGTATACACGCACACACATATACATCATGGATACACTCATATATATATACATGTACACATACACACAGCCACATACACGCACATGGATACAGAGGTGTATGTACATACATGTGCACTCACAGCTGCTCCTCTTGGTGGTCATGAGCATTCACTTCTGTTGGGTACAAAGTTGTTGCTTAGGTGAATATCTGACCTTGTACATGGGGCTGTTTTTTCATCACGGCTACCCCAGTCTACACTCCTCCAGCCATGTCTGAGGTCACAGCCACCCCAGTCTACACTCCCCAGCCACGTCTGATGTCACAGCCACCCCAGTCTACACTCCCCAGCCATGTCTGAGGTCACAGCCACCCCAGTCTACACTCCCCAGCCACGTCTGAGGTCACAGCCACCCCAGTCTACACTCCCCAGCCACGTCTGAGGTCACAGCCACCCCAGTCTACACTCCCCACCCATGTCTGAGGTCACAGCCACCCCAGTCTACACTCCCCAGCCATGTCTGAGGTCACAGCTACCCCAATCTACACCCCCCAGCCACGTCTGAGGTCACAACTACCCCAGTCTACACTCCCCAGCCATGTCTGAGGTCACGCCACCCCAGTCTACACTCCCCAGCCATGTCTGAGGTCACAGCCACCCCAGTCTACACTCCTCTAGCCATGTCTGAGGTCACAGCCACCCTGTCTACACCGCCACCCCCCAACCATGGCTGCTGGCCAGTCCTTCTACATCCTCCAACCTGTGTTTTTATTGTCCACCCCCCCATGACCATCTGGGCACATTTGGAACTCCAGCCTCAGGCCCTATGCATTGCTGGCCTGGCCTCTGTCCATCACCAGAGGGTGGGGCGTTAACTTTCTCCCACGGGGGTATCTGAGCCCAGAGTTATGCCAGGACGCGGTCCATGTTTACAGGGCACAGGAGCTCACCGCCAGCTGGCCTTTTCATCTTCTGTTGATTCTTTCCACAAATATTTGCTGAGTTCCTCCCAGTACTGGGGATACAGCTGTGAACAAAACAGGCGGAACTTCCTCCCAGAGCTCACTAGTGAAGGGAGATGGACAGGAAGCATCATTTAGAAGTCTGTTATTGAAGGAACTCAGGGAATTCCACCCTAAACAGCTGTGCACCCTGAGCATGTGGATCGTTTGAAAACTAAAGGTCCTTGGAGAGTGGGAGATGCTTCAAGAAGCTCCCCCTGTCCCTCCCACAGCTGGCTAAAGGCTTTAGGGCAATTCCTGAATTCTCATGAACCAGACTAACAGGCAAGAAGAGGAAAGGAAGCGACCATGCCTGGGCTGTTGTCAGCTGTGGTCCACCTCCCAAGCCTCCTTGGGTCCCCAGAGAGAGCTGTTCACTAACTGTTGCCTGAGACCATTTCCACCAGCACCCCAGACTCACGATCCCATCTCCCTCACCCCTGTGAAGACGCACAGGTCTCCCCACCATTTGGCTTTAGGTAACACACTTTTGTGATTTAATGCCACCCGCGGACATTAAATAAAAGTGTGTACCTTTCTCTCATATGGGTCTTTTATGAGTTCATTCAAGGGAGCCCTGTGGAGAGGGCAGGGAAGACTGTCCTTACCCCTACATCACACTCTTGTCCGGCATCTTTTCCAGCACTAAGAAGGCTTCAATAAAGAGGGACCATGCTGTGTACAAAATGCATGCCTGTCCACATGAAGGTATCCCTGTTGCTGGTCTTACAGGGAGTTAAAATGGAGAGATTATCTCAACATTCTTCTCTTTAAAACAGTGTCACATGAAGAAACTCACTTCATAATAAGAGGCTGGCGACCCAGGAGTAGAAAAAGTAAAGTCGTTATTTTACCACCTTGTAAAGTCAGGTGTCAGCTTAGAATGGCAGGTTCACTGAGTGAGCCCAGAGAACATTTTTAAACCCTAACACATGACCCTTCTCCCTTTTTTTGAGCAATCAGGAGGGTGCAATCTGGGGTGTCATTAGGCTCATCTCTATTTTATTTATTTTTTATTTTATTTGTTCTTTTCAAGGCAGGGTCTTCCTTTAGTCCCAGCTGGTCTAGAGCTCACTATGTAGACCAGGCTGGCCTTGAACTCACAGAGATCTTCCTGCTTCTGCCTCCCACGTGCTTGGATTAAAGGCATGCACCACCACACCCGGCCTCATCTCTATATTTTATATCATGCTTATTTTTTACCTTAAAATGTTTATTATTTTTATTTTTTTTATTTTTTATTTATTTTTATTTATTTTTTTCTGTATGTGTATGAATGTACTGTCTGCATGTAGGTCTGTGCACCCGTGTCGTGCAAAGCCGCAGAGGTCAGAAGAGGGTGTCGGATTCCCCTGGAACTGGAGTTCTCCTGGAATTGGAGTTACAGACGGTTCTTAGCCGCCATGTGGGTGCTGGGGATCGAACCCGGGTCCTCTGCAAGAGCAGTCGGTGCTCTTAACCACTAGGCTATCTCTCCAGCCCCTATTATTTTTATTTTATGTATATGAGTGCTTTGCCTGCATGTATGTAAGTGCGCCCATGTTGTCCAATGCCCATGGAGGCCAGAAGAGGGAATTGGATGTCCTAGAACTAGAGTTAGAGATAGTTGTTAGCCGCCCCATGAATGCTGGGAACTGTACCTGAGTTCTCTGCCAAAGCGGCCAGTGCTTTTCATCACTGAGCTATTACCTCAACCCCAGTATCCAGCTCAGTTTTTAAAGTTTATTAGATGCATGGCCTTGCAGGCAAACTTTTCTGTTAGTAATTTCCTACTCTAAATTTCTAGTTTGGTCGGGATTGCTTAGCAGAGTTTGGGTGTAGGTGTAGGGGGAGTATCTAGGCTAACAGGCATTTTCAGGGATGTAGTGCTTTCTTTTTTTAATTTCATTTTATTTTATTATTTTTTTACATGTATGAGTGTACTGTCTGCATGTAGGTTTGGGCACCCATGTCGTGCAATGCCTTGGAGGTCAGAAGAGGGCATTGGATTCCCCTGGAACTGGAGTTAAAGTTGGTTCTTAGCTGCCATGTGGGTGCTGTGAATCAAACCCAGGTCCTCTGCAAGAGCAGTTGGTGCTCTTAACCACTGAGCCATCTCTCCAGCCCCAGGGATGTAGTGCTTTGTGTTCATTTGCAGCTGGACCCCCGCTGGCTGGAGTCACCTTTGATCCTCTCTGTGGAGGGTCAGGTACAGTGGCACTAAGTGCTATGGGTAAATAATGAAGCAGAGGGGAGATGTTGAGATACAGTTTCAGATTCTGTAGTTGTTACATATAAACATGCAGAGTGCTGAGGGAGGAGCTGACGTGAGATTACCCTTCAGAATGAGCTTTATTAGGAGAGAGCCTCGAGACTGCATCAGGGGTAGGATCAAGGAGGAGAGCACGGACCGCATGATGGGGCCTTGGAGAGGGAGAGAGAGAGAGAGAGAGACTGCCAATTTCCTGAACAAAGGGGTTTTTCACTCTTACAGTTTTCAGGGGTGATGAAAACTTTCACAGCCTGGCCCACCCTTTATGCTGAGGCTCAGAGGCAGGGCTCTGGGTAGGACAATAAACTTACCTTACAGCTACAAGGGAGGAGGTGGGCTTGTCCGCCCGGTCTCATCCCCCCTCCCCTCACCAAGGCCTTCATGTTTGAGCAGGGGCCTGTCAGTCTTCTGTTCTAGGCTCAGATTGCAGGGAGGAGTGTACTGATGTCTCTCCCAGGCTGCTAAATCTGGTCTTTTAGAGTTAACATATATTTATATTTTTTATTTATTTCTTTATTTTTGTTTTATGTGTTTGAGTGTTTTGTCTACATGTAATTTATATATGTAAGTGCACTTGTGTTATGCAATGCCCATGGAGGCCAGAAGAGGGCATCAGATCCCCTGGAACTGATGCTTCTTGGCCACCATGTAGGTTCTGGGACCTCTGCAAGAGCAACCACTGCTCTTAACCACTGAGCTATCTCTCCCAACCCCAATAAGTCTTTTTTTTTTTTTAGCACTTACTGCTTTTGCAGAGGATCCAGGTTCAGCTCCCAGCA